>JALPQI010001457.1:0-139409 GCA_025490895.1 Thaumatotibia leucotreta
TATTCGGGTTCGTTGAAGACCGGGACGATGCCAGTGTGCCAGTGTCTCTACGTAAGTTAAGTAGTATACCATATACCATCCATAACGTTCATCCCTCATTCCCTACCTGTTTAGAAAATTCACAGAACATTTTAGCCGCTCCGAAACTTGACTCGGAACCAGTAACCAGGGTAATCGGAAACCAGCACATACCGGTTCACCGGAACTGTGGTCGTACCATGAGTTGGCAAGCATTGGTTACCTACGTTAGGTTTTACTCGATACAGGGTCGCATTTTATAAAGTTACAATTTACAATTTTGCTGTTTGCCTCTCTTTATAGCCAATATGTGCGTGCGTTGGAGAGGCAAACAGCGAAATTGTAAATTGTAACTTCGCGACCCAGGGTGCTTAGACAAGTTGCCAATCGCTAACGCTAAATCGTCAATCGTAAACGAAAGGCAACTAACGAAACGTAACTATCTCTATCGCACTAATATGAAAGAGTGACAGAGAGGCAAAACTACGATACGGGTCCATATTGGCACTTATACAATTTTTTCTTCGAATATTTTTACTAATACCGTTTTTTACTCATAATCATCATTACTCCGAAAATTTAATCTCATACTTTTTTTCTTACTAAAAATTATACTTCTACCTACAATGTTCATAACGATTTTTATTTCGAAATTTTATCCTCCTAAAGTTGTCGAGTAGATTAATCTATACTCATAAAGTTATTTGAAATAAATTGTTTATTTATAAACATTTTCCCATTAGGTTCACTCTGTTGTGGTATAATTCTTTTATGAATAACATGAACTATGTAGTCATAATCGGCTTTGTGCAGAAACTGTTGTGGCATACTCAACTTTAGCATATTTCTTTGTGGCAGATTTCGAGTTGTTCGAATATTATTCGAGCATAATTTCGATGCTCCTATTTATGATGAGGCATAATCTGGATGTGCATAAAAAGTATCGGCATAGTTTGTTTTAGCATAACAGAGAAGGAATAATTACAAACTCTCAATATAATCGAGGTAGTAGTAATATTCTGTACGTTACTTACTGTGTTACTGAGCTGAGTACTTTCTAGGTTGCTAAAAAAAAATAACCTCGAAGACTAAGGCGGGAGCAAGGCTCCCGCCTTAGTTTTCTAACCTAACCTATCCGAGTCGGATCTGCCCCGGAAGGTTTTGTTCGCTCGCTTCGCTCGCTCACTGCAGAAATTTTCACCCTCACAGCAAATTCTGCCTGACGAAAAAGGCAAGTTTCGAACATGTGGCTACATGCCCAAAAAAAAAATGCAAATCTAATTTCTGTCTTCTAACACTCGGCGTAAATAATGATATGCCAAGATAGTTTCGGACAAAATAATATTCGAAATATTGTTATTTAAGCCAAGTGATGTTTCTGTCTCATTAAGTTGATGCCAAAATAGATTATACCAAGTCTGTTATGTCCTAAGCGTTTCGGACAAAAAAAGTTTAGAGGGAACCCGTTTAGTACAGTACTTACTCTGCCACAACCTGATTTGTGCAGGTAGCTAGTTTACAGTAATAGTACGATTTATATTTAATTAAACAAAAATAATTCATACATAAAACCAGTACAGATAAAAATAAATACCTATAACATTAGAATATATAGCATAAAATAAGTATAGTGAAAAATGATTTAAACATAAAAGTTAGTACTAAAAATATGTATGAAAAACAATATTATGAACATAAACAATTCTATGTGATGATAATTATGAACAAAGATTATTCTAAATACCGATCATTATGAAGTTAAATTGTATAAGAAAAATTTTCGGAGTTCCAACCCTTCGCACCCCTACGATACGCTACTAAGCGTTAGCGATTGGCAACTTGGCTAAGCATCCGGGCCACCATGATGACAGAAGTGAGAGGTGTGACAATGAGGGTTTTCTCGACAACATATGCCACTAGTTGGCGCCACTTAGCCGTAAGGTCCCGCTAAGAAACACAATTATCTAGCCCCAAAGAAAAACTATGTAGAAGACATTTTTATTTTTTGATATAATTGTATTAACTCATACAAAACATTTAAACACGAAACTATAGGCGCTCTGAGAATTTAGACAAGTTTCTGGACCTGACGCCTCAGTGCTGCCGCCCTGATGAACGTCATTTCAGAAAACCCTCATTGTTAAAAATAAAAAATAAATGTCATTGAAAAGATTGAGTTTTTGTTTTTGACAGAAAGTTGAAGTTGTATTGACACATTTTTGTGGATTGACTTTTCCCTAAACTACGTCCAATTGTAATTTTGCTTCGCAAAAAAGTAGCTATTTACTGCTGATTTATTAAAGTTCCTGGACTACATTTTATGCTGGTGGCAAACAAACGCACAGCCCTTCCGATGTTAAGCGGTAACTGTAGCCTATAGACTCCCTAGATTGGAGAAACAGTTGGGGCCGGGCCTTTGCGGTCATCGCTCAAATATGCGAGCGGGGTAGAATGCTTTACGTATCGAGTAAAACCCAACGTAAATTTGAAAACTCATGGTACGGCTACAGTAACGCGTAATCCGAGACTATCGCAACCGGTTCACCGGAACTGATACCCCGACGTTCTCCTGGGTGCGGTGTCAGGTTCACTTCCCGACGAGCCTCCCGGATATAACGACATTTCTCACGAAAGTGCTTTGAAGCTAATTTTTCTTAAAAACACTTCGAGTTTTAGATGAGACCTTACTAAATGGATCGCGCTTAAAAACACTTTAAATTTAGGTACCTAGTACCTATACATTTATATATACATAATATTAATATTACATTTACTGACAAAAAAATTAGCGTCCTCACTTTGATACAAGTAGGATAAAAAATACCAAATTCAAAATTTTACGTTAAAAACGCATCAAAATAGCATTAATGTACGTAAATAAAGAAAATAAAACATATCCCAAGGATTTTTAGTAATCTAAAGACTGCCCTAGACCTTCAACCTTCGTAAAAGAAAAAAAAAAGTAGTACTTGTCTTAATGATGAGGATTTTTCGGAGTAGTCGGTCAAATAAACTAAAAAAAAAAACTTTTACATTTTTAATTTCAAAATAAAGTAAAATTTCGTCTGTTTTGTTGTTCTTATCAATAAACAAAGACAGAAAATACCACGAAAACTCAATTTGTGTAGTTATTCAAGTAATTTTTTACTACTTTAAAATTTTAAGCTTTTTTAAGTTTATTTGACCGACTAATCCGAAAAATTCTCATCATTAAGTATGACTTTTTTTTGCTTTTACGAAGGCTCAAGGTCTAGAGCGGTCTTTAGAATACGTAAATTCCTTGGGAAATGTTTTATTTTTTATTTACGTACATAAATGCTATTTTGATGCGTTTTTAGCGTAAAATTTTGAATTTGGTATTTTTTATCCTACTTGTATCAAAGTGAGGACGCAAATTTTTTTGTCAGTAAATGCTTTATTTGTAGTAATACTTTTACAAAAAGAAACTAGTTAAAAAACCCAATAGTTTTTTTTTATTAATAAATTTCTTCATTCCAGAATTTGTCAAAAAATTTTTTTCAAAAATTCGTAACTCGAAAACTACAAAAAATATCGGCTAACATACATGGGGTTATATTCTGATAGCTCATGACGTGAGGAATCTAAGAAAAAATTTTTGACGTCAAGGTTTGGAGTTTGGACCACCCTGTATTTGAAAACAGTAGCTAGGTACCTTTTTTTGTGTGAAGATAGTTAGACAACTGAGCTCTCAGCCCACCTGATGGAAAGCGGGAACTGAGGCCCATGGACATACTTAGTGAATAAAAACCTACACTGAGGACTTAGATGGATTGCCTCTATGCCAGTAATTACACCGGCTATCTTACCCCCAAAACGGAACACAGTACTAACTATTTATTTACTTATTTTTGTTTTAAATGATTGCTGTGTTCAAGATCGACAAAATGTGTTTCAAGGTTATAAGATATTTTATACATTTAACCACTCTGAAGTTTAATAATAATAATAATCCATTTATTTTCAGGCATCGAAGGCCCATAGATACATACCTTACAAACTAACATACATATTAACATAAATTATTAATCTAAGTTATTTTGGCGACATAACAGGAAGTCTCTGTTTCGTCGCCTGATCTGGCGTAGGATTTGGCAAACTCCCACGGAACCGCCGAAACACTACCCCCTTCGGCCAGAAGTCGGCGCTTGCGATGGTGTCCTGCAGCGACCGCGGCACGCGCACCACAAACGAGCTGAAGTGCACGTAGTGGCGCGACCGCAGCTGGAACACCCTTAAGTCGAAGCGGGTCTTCTTGCGAATATATTCCACCACATCATTGGCCGTAGCGGAATAATGCAGGCGCGACACATAAAGCGCCTTGTTCGGAAGGGCAACACGCAGACCAGATGTATTATCCAAGTCCGCAGTGCCACACTGGCTCTTACGAGGCACCTTGCGCGCCTTCTTCTTCTTCGTCACCGGCGTGAATCCCACTTCATCCACTCCGGCGCGAGAAAGGTCCTCAATGCGAGGAGCACTTTCCGGCACCTCAGAAGGTGCTTTGTTCCGTTTTGCAGCAGCAGCGGCGTAGTTGCGACGAGGAGCCGATGATTCAGCCACTGGAGCAGAAACCGGGATAACAGGACGCGGAGTGCGGAGCGCACGCGCTGGGCAGGCTACTGGCGTCATATTCGTGACGCATGCCGCTGACACAGCATCGCACGTATTTGCACGCGCATCGTTACTCGAGCCCAAGTCGGTGACCGCACCTGACCTACATACCGAATCTTTGCCACGAAGTGTCACTATTTCGGCACGTAATTCAGAGATGTTATTATTGGCCATCTCCAACTTGGACTGCACTTCAACTAGACTCGCCTTCAGGAATGTTATGTCCTTCAGCAGCCTAGTAACATCGACGTGATCGAAGGACACTGGCGGTAAACGGTCCAGCCGCTTTGCAACGAAAGCAGGCACGTCATCTGGATTGGTCTCCCGGAACAGCTTTATTATGTCCTGAAGACTCTTCACACCCCCATCCCTCCTCCGAGATGGCATCTGGTCCATTTTACCGAGCATCTGGTAAAGTAGCGCCTTGCCACTGCAAATATCGTCTTCACTAAAACTCGATTTGCAGATCTGCCTGATGCTGACTTCATCCATGTTTTCGAGGGCGTTTTGAATAAACGCCAATAACTCATTCGCTATGAGTTGTTGCGAACCCATTGCGAAGTACACAGGGCAGCGACCTAAGTCGCGCCAATCGCGAATAATTATGTTATTCGATACGTTGCAATGAGACACGACTGCTTCCAAGCGCGCATCGCATTGCACTTAATGGTAGCAACAGCAACATCAACCAACAATACCTCTCGTAATCGTAATCCTTTCTCGTCGTATTTTGTCAGCAACATTCAAATTAGCATTGCAGCAATTTCAGCAGCATTGCAAGCACATGAAGCACAGTAACCGCCATGCCGAGTTTAATTTACTTATGAGATAGCAATTTATACAAGAAACATTTTCGGAATTTTTGGACCCACCGACACATTTTTTGTAGCGATTATTATCTTCAAAAATATTGACTTAAAAGAAAAAACTTCTTTTAGGACCCTCTTTCAACGATACGCCACACTACAGGATTACATCAAAATAAAAATAAAAACGGCCAAGTGCGAGTCGGACTCGCGCGCAAGAGGGTTCCGTACCATTATCAATTTATTATTCAAAAAATACAGTTAAATCAACCTACCTCAAAAACTATAGGAGATAATTTAATCAAACCAAAAATCGTTGATAGAGTTTATTTCGCGTAGTTTAAAAAATAGAGGGGGTGGGACACATTTTTCAGATTTTGAGAGCTGATATCTCGAAAACGATTTGCTTAAATAAAAATGTGATTTATAAACCTTCATATCAGTTTCAAAGGCCTTTCTATTAATACCCCACACGCTTATATACAACTAAAAAAAATTTTCTATCCCTCAGTTACATGTATGGAGGGCCCCCACCTCAATGGTTTTTTTTTTACAATTTAGTATCATAATCCTGTAGCGGTTCATACAACACATATTCTTACCAAATTTCGTTACTGTAGCATTTATAGTTTCCGAGTAAATCGGCTGTGACAGACGGACAGACGGACATGACGAATCTATAAGGGTTCCGTTTTTGCCATTTTGGCTACGGAACCCTAACAATCCCCACTTTACCTACGCGTAGGTGAGGTACCCGAAAAAAAAATATTTTTGTATATTTCATTCTACCACTTTGTTGGCGTGATTAATATGTACCAAATTGCAAATTTCTAATACTGACGGCCAGTGAGCTATGCCGTGCTGTGGACAAACAAACAGACAGACAGACAGACGAAAAGGGTTCCTTGTTTACTACGGAACCCTGAAATCCTCGCAATGAATGATAACATCATATGTTGATGTTTTAATTTATCACCCGTATTAGATTTACACGTTTCAACTAAGCTGAGTCCCTCTGGTCCTTCGAGCCGGATAAAACGTATCTTCTGTCGAAAAACTGAGTTCATAGTACATTTATTTGTATGCCAGATATTTAATCTCCAGAGACCTTAAGGCATTTGTAAGCACCAATTAAAAAGCTATATTCTATTCGTTACAATGTACTACTTTGTAATTTGAAAGAGGCACGGTACTTTATACAAATGACGAAGTATAACATTAAAACGTCATAGTTTCTAAAACTTCGGCAAAAATGATGCCATCAAAATTGGGCGGTTGAAACGCTCAGATATTCACCCATCCATCCGTTATTTTGCGCGAGTGTTGATTGAATCTAATTATTTAAAACAACAGTCGAATTAAGGACCACTTTTGAAATTTTAATTCGGTTGTAAAATTACATTTACCAAAATGTTACAGAGCAATTCAGAAAATGTTATGCCATTTTATCCGCTACCCACTGGTATATGAGATTAACGGATTGTTTTTCACTGTTTTATTTACTGAATAAATAAAGAAGGTATACCCTTTCAAACCAAAAAAGAATTTTCCAAATCGGTCCATGCATCTTCGAGTAATCGGAAAACATACATAAAAAAAAGATTTCGTCGAATTGTAAACCTCCTCCTTTTTCGAAGTGAGTTAAAAAATAAATAGGCTTCATTCTGATTTTCTTCCCAAAACCGAACTGTATTTACGTAGGTTTGTGTTGTGCGAGGTGATATCCCAAAATAATTTTATAATTTCAGGTAGTAGGTACTTAAATATTTCTTGTAATTTGATTTTTTACTCCACTGATCATCGCCTCTACCTATCAGGTACTAACGCCCACTCAGAAATCAAATAATGTAATCCGACCGGTAATTACAAAATATAAAAACTCGTGAAATACTCTTATAGGTTTCTTGAATTTGATGTTAATTGTTAGTTGAAGTAAAGAATAAAAACGCGAATTGGTTTTTACGAGGTGATGTTGTCTGTCACACTTTAATTAAATTATTAAAAGTCTCAAATGTCGAAGGAAAACCGAATACATGCTGTTTTAATCAACATTTCCCCAAAATACTAACCTTTTTAACAAGAAAATCCAATCACAAATTCCACGAAACAATTGGAACTCCAATAAAATTTCATCTACACAAATCACTGTATCACAAAACACCTTAGCGCGCTAATTTAATTAAACATATCGGTTAAAGCATGCGCGTTGGCAACACCGGGGTTCGATTAAGAAAACATTTTTCTTTTTAATTAGCATTTTGGACGGACGAACCCTTACAGCCAGTGTTGGTGACTAAATGGCTATCATCCGAGTGTGCTAAGTGCAACCCGCCCCTGCCGTAATTGGCTGTTTGTATCCAACCCCTCGGCTGAAAAAAAAACATGACATATTGTAGCGCGGGAAAGCTGTCACCGAGTATCGGGTTAACATGGCGGGCGTTGTTTTTGTGGCGACGACCGTTTAGCGATCTGATACTATTTAGATAAGTAATATGGTGAATAATTGCTACTTAATCGTGGGTGTTGATTTACACAACGATAACTGCGTATGAGCTTTGATTGATACTCCCACGGAATTAACTATTGTAGAATTTGTATGAGTGAATTTATTAATTTAGTTTTGTAACTACGAAAGGCACATTTGATGCATTCAAAACAATGCTTATCGTCAACATTCAGAGAGCTCAAATAGTAGAAGATGCGTTTGATAGTATAAATACATATCACGTATACATACATAGTTATTTGATTTGATAGTAATAACAAAATCTCAATCCTTAATTTTGGCGCCCAACAAGGGACCTAACATGATTTCTTATGAAAATATATTCTTATCGAATTGTTTTATTTAGGATCTTGCTTTTAAAACCACACTTATTAAATCTAAAGGTGCGTTTAAACCAAAAGAGCATTCGCTGTTCTAGCGCCCGTTCTACGAAATCAACCTATCACGTTTTGTATACCGATTGAATTTCGTAGAGTGGGAGGTTAGAACAGCGAATGCTCTTTTAGTTTAACCGCACCTTAATAATAGGAACGACGTAGAGGTACTTATCAATTTTCTTACCACAAATTATCTTACCAATAGTAAACATAAAGTAATCAATAATTGTTGCGTTTAAACCGAAAGGCTTACATAAATATTGAATGAATATCCAAAATGTCCAACACGATCCTAATATCAGTTTCGATTAGGATGTGCAGTCAGCAGTGCACCGGCCACCCAGGTAGAGGTAGCGATCAACTCAGTGATGCGAACATAAAACACTCGCAACTGGGGTTGCCAGACTTGCTGTCTAAATTTTTCCTGACTTTAAATTAAGGATTCAGTCAATGTATTCTTAGGTATTAAGCATTAAATTACCGAAAAAAGATGGAATTAGGTACATAAAAGTGGTTTTGCGTGTGTTGCGGGTGCACAATGCATTTAATTTTCAACGACTTTTGTCATCATTTGACAATACGAAAGTCGAGTAACAATTTTAATAAAACCACTTTTTTAAATTCAATTTGATAATTCATATAATATTTTTTTCATTTGGCATGAGAAAATCGAAAAAAAAAAAATACTTACATGGACTGCAAGCAACACCGTTGGGGCTGCCATGCGAGGGGCATCATAGGCATGGTGATACTAGTGATTCGGGGTGACCAGAGCTGTAGCGCGGCTAGCACCTTCCTTGGTACCTTCTAAGCACCCCACAAAACCAGTGAACCCTAGAAAAAGTTTTGGTTTCCGTTATATTTTATCTTCATTCTAGTCTAAAAGAATTTGTTATACCATTGTGTTCTGCAGATTTTCACTTGCATAATTCGAGGTTATACAATTTTACCTGTAGTGTAGTAATAAAGGTAACCTCACTTTTCCATAATCAGTGAGTGAACATTACATGTAAGTAAACACAAATGTCGATCAAACGTAATTAAAATTAAAAAATATCAGGTTTGCACCTGGCAACCCTTTTTACTACCCGAGCGTAGTGTATTCAAGTGTCGCGACCGGCGAATACGCGATTTCTAATTACAAGTAAATGTTAGGCCACGGTCGTACTGCACACGCCGCACGCAGCCGACAACGTCCCGTCGCACGCAGCGGGTGAATGGTGTGTTCGAGAATGCTCGGGAGTGGTCGTTTTCGCCCGCTGCGTGCGGCGTCCCACTGCCATACATCATTCAGACGCTGCGTCCGACGGGACGTTGTCGGTTGCGTGCGGCGTGTGCAGTACGACCGTGGCCTTATACATTCCGGGGTCAATATTATACTGGTTTTTGAGGCAACGCGTTTGCAGAATATGGCAAAAACGGCGCCCTAGAGCGAACTACGAAATCGGCAAATTTTGCGGGATTTTTCTCTGTCACTCTGCTAATGATGCCTTCGTTCGAGAGACAGAGACAAATCCCCGAAATTTATGAATTCTTTCGATAAGTAAATGTTTTTGCACTTGACTCTACAAAAATCAGTTTTTCTCGATTAAAGCGTATTTTTCTGCGCTTTAAGCCTGTTGAGCCATGTCCTGCGTAAGTTAAGGTGCATTTAGACCAAACGAGCATTCGCTCATTCTGTCCCCCACTCTACGAAATTCCTTCGTTACACAAAACGTGATTCGTTGATTTCGTAGTGTGGGGGATAGAATGAGCGAATGCTCGTTTGATCTAAATGCACCTTTACGTGATTGCGATTACGTGATGTCACATGCGCGTTGCACTTTAAATCTTTTCGCCGCCGTTTGCTTGAAATGAAGTCAGAACGAACGTTTCGTGCCCCACATGCCACGACATGTCACCTTCAGTTGACAAGACAAGGCTGACAGTTGTTTACGTTCAATTGTTTGCTTGATGATAGTGACACGCTATTAAGGTGCATTCTGACTTTCAGACCAAAAGAGCATTCGCTATTCTATCTAACCCCCTACTCTACGAAATTCGATCGTTACACAAAACGTGATTCGTCGATTTCGTAGAGTGGGGGATAGAATAGCGAATGCTCGCTTGGTCTGAATGCACCTTTACATTTTCGTGGTGGCAGGGTGGGAGTATAAAGCCGCATTTCCAATCCACTTAGTGTTCTGCGCAAGCATTCGTTCGTTCTTGGGCAAAGGAAAACAGGATTTCTCATAGCAAAATGTTTGTTCGTCAGCCCACGAACAAGTGAATGATCGCTCAGAACACTAAGTGGAAATCCGGCTTAACGGTGCATTCAGACCAAACGAGCATTCGCTATTCTATCCCCTACTCTACGAAATCAACTAATCACGTTTTGTGTAGCGATCTAATTTCGTAGAGTGGGGGATAGAATCACTATAGAATAGCGAATGCTCGTTTGGTCTGAATTCACCTTAAGGCTTACAGCGAACTACGAAATTCGCAAATTTTGGGCATCTGTCTATATCATTCTAACGGAAATCAAATTCTAGGGTCAATATTGTTTCATAAATTTGCATCTCACCAAAATCTGAGCCTCACATTCCTCGCATTCGCCATTCGATTAACTGCATCCTCAACATATGCAGACATTGCAGACCACCTACGTCACGGCACCACTGTCCACTGAACCGACTACCCACTGTCCACTCATCTTGCAAACCTTGAACACTACCAAAATAAATCAAACAAACCTTATATTCAAGCGCGTAAAGACTACCTCGCACGAAATATCTTTTGTAAAAATGTTTCATCTTATTTGAGCTTCATATGCGCTTGCTGTGGTCGATAATGGATTCTATGCTAAAGGAATAAAGGCGAAGGTAAGTGTATTTGGATACGATCAGCTGTGTTCACACGGCGATTGTTTCCGTGAATATTCGCGCCGAAACATGCGTTTTAGTTTTTGCGCGTCCGATGTTCATTGGCTTCTTGCGTCTTGGTGCTAATTTGGGTGAGAATGGAGATGGGAATGAAAACAGGTGGCTTTTTGACAGATATACAAGCATACGGTTTGATGATAAGCAGCTACAGTAGCCCATGGACGTCTGTCAAAGTCAAAGTCAAACTATTCTTTATTCAAGTAAGCTTATTAATAAGCATTTTCGAATCGTCTGACATTATCAAGAGAGAGGAAAAAAACCTACTACTGGTTCAAACCCTACACCGTTCCTGAGAAGAACCAGTAAGAAACTCAGGTGGACTACATCTGTAATACATCTGTAACTCTTAGAGATGTGACATGTGCAATTGTGCATTGTTGGTCCATTTAATACTTCACTGCAAACAACAAAATATCCTCACTGGATACGGGTGGCCCAGAACCGGCCATTGTGGCAATCTTTGGGGGTGACCTATATGTGTTCTGCAGTGGACGTCTTTCGGCTGATATGATGATGATGATGAATAAAAGCGCATTAATAAAGTACTGCGCATTGTGAGAACGAGGGGGGATATATGTCAGAACAGTCAGAAACCTCTCGTTCTTTTTGTAGACAGACCCTTTTGCCTCCGATACTAATACTCCGTTTTCAACCCGTAGGTCTACCGCAAATTTTGAAATCCGCAAATTTCGAGGATTTGTCTCTATCACTCCAACAAAAGCGTCATTAGAGTGACAGCGACATTTACTAGGATCCTGCGTTGTCCAACTGTTGAACAAAGGCGCCTTCAGAAACGAGTCAAGCTCATCACACCCTCTAACGGCCCGGCCACGACATTGGCCAGATCACATAACCCGTCAACCTTCAAGTCAAGGGTGAATAGGCACCTTCTGGGCAAACTCACTCCATCGTAGGCCACGTCTCTGCCCTTGGCTAGTCTGTGGCCATGAGTAAGCCTATTTCACATAAAAAAAAAAAAAATTGGTCTAAGGCGACCAGCGGCGAGCGAATCCATGAGTTGGAGCGGGATGCCGATATGTGTACGAGAGGGAGTACCATACGTTTTCCGCTAAGCCGGTCGCCTTAGACCGATGTCGTGGCCAAGGCATAACGGAGTTTTCCGGCTCTCCGCCTCGAGATGTTGGACTGCCACTCTGTAGTAATTTTGGCCCACAGCTCTCTTGGCATGCGGGGGACGTGTCCATTCCAGCCCCACTTTTACGTCACCGTCTTCCGAGATACATCAGCAGCAACCTAAAAATGGTATTCACGAATGTACTTTAAACGACACTAGTGCTCGGCGACGAATGCGGCATGAGCTGGAACTACACTGCGTCGAGAGTTTGACGTTTAATGTACGAACTTCGTATTCTCTAACGAAAAACAGCGACGAACTCGCCCACAAGTCCCACAACCTCGCTCACAGCCTCGTCGAATGTGTGAATAAGAGAATAGCATAGCAGTAGGCTTATGATGGTACCGTGTTTAATCGTTTGTCGTTGTTGCCGTCAGGTTCTAACAAGTATGCAAGTGTGAAAGTGATGCGTAGCACGATAAATAGATAAAACGGGATCGTCATAAACCACCAGGCTGCTTAGTCGAGTTGCCAATCGCTAACGCTTAGTAGCGTATCATAGTTTTCCCTCTCTGTCAGTCTTTTATATTAGTGCGACAAAGGCAGTTAGCTGCCTTTCGTTTACGATTGACGATTAAGCGTTAGCGATTGGCAACTTGTCTAAGCACCCAGAAATTTTAGTTCTGTTCCGTTCCGTTCCTGTTCAGCGTTTTGTTCCGAATACGATCTGTTTTACACCTAATACAGCGCACCATGATAGCGATAAATGCTCTAAGGCTGCAATTCCACCAGAGATGTGCGAGGATATGTTCCCATAGAAATGACACCTCGCTCGAGTCATTAAGGGTGCGGCTGCACTGACGCGGAGAGGAGCGAAGATGTGCAAAATTTACCAATTACATTCTTCAAATTCAAAATTCGAAACACTGTGATGCGGTCTCATTGGCCAATTTTGCACATCTCCGCTCCTCTCCGCGTCAGTGGAGCCGCACCCTAATAGGTGTCATTTGTATGGAAACTCATCCTCGCACATCTCTGATGGAAACGCAGCCTAAATATACAAATTTCGAAGTTCGCTTTGTCAAATATCAGTTGAATTCTTGTTCACCTTGTTCTCTGCATGTGAACGGAATGTGTTATTAGAGCGACAAAGCTCAGTGAATGGAAGGGGATTGCATTGATTGCTTGTCGTCGACCAATCACAGCGCAGGGATGTAGGGGATGTGGATTAGTGCCGGCCCCCCGAAGTACATACTTATAGAAAACGATTTGTATTTTTATACTAGAAAAGTAAAAACCTTTCCGAACCTGCTACGTAGAAAAATAAAGGTGTTCACATATGTGTAATTATGTCTTAATTAGTAATAGAGGCTAGCTGTATGTAAGCACCCTTGCCGCTCCTGTATGGCGACTGACTGAAGGTGCATGCAGACCAAAAGAGCATTTGCTGTTCTATCCCCCTACTCTACGAAATTCGATCGTTACACGAAACGTGATTCGTTGATTTCGTATAGTGGGGGATAGAACAGCGAATGCTCTTTTGGTTTGCTTGCACCTTGAGGCATCGAAAATCAGAAAGGGACATTTTGGCAGTCACTGTTATTTTACTGTACACCAAAATTATTTGGTTTTTATGTTTACGGTTATAGACTTGTAAAGACAACTTGGCATGGATTATTTATTAGACAATCTGGGTCCCGTTTTATAAAGTTACAAGATACAGGTTACAAGTGTACAGGTTACAGGAACCTGTAATGCACTATGAACTATTACAGGTGTTTTATAAATACACACAAAAATTTACAATTGTAATGAACCATGGTAAATCTCGATTACAAGTAACATCTACAGGCGTGACGGACATCACTAATTAAAAATAAAAACTGACATAAAGAATCGTATCCACAGATTATACATATATGTTTATTTTGATGGAAAATCAGCCCTTCTACCGCGAAATTCAAAATTTGTAAATTTCGAAGATTTTTCGCCGTAACTCCAACGAAGGCTTCATTAAAGTGACAGAGACAAATCCTCGAAATTAGCGAAAATTAAACGACGAGAAAGATGTTCTAAATTTGTGTGGAGGTCATTTGCTCTTTGAAGTCGTACGGTGTCCGACTCCGAAAGTCCAAATTTATTAGGAGCTGAAACAGTCTCGGTCAACGCTATCGGGGTACAGTCAAGGGAATAAATATAATAATGTATACAACTTTAGACCTTATGCTCCAGACATAAGTAAAATAGTGTAGTCATAGTCAGCGGCCCTACCGCAAACTCGGAAATCCGCAAATTTCGATTATTTTTCTCTTTCACTCTAATATCGCCTTGTTAGAAGTGACAAAGACAAATCGTCGTTTGCGGTTTTCGGAGTTCGTGGTAGTTGGCCAAAACTATGAAGAATCTCTCAGAAAGCGAATAATTTCAACAGTATTACGAGCAAACGTCTGTAGCACACGAAATAACTGGGAAAATTGCACTTGTAGTTGCGGTTACAGGACTCAAGACGTACGTCAGTTTTTGTTACAAGTCTACCACACCTACACTTGTTATTTACAATATTTTTATAAAACGCTTGTTCGATTACGAGTTTAAAACTATTAAACTCCTGTATTTTTGTCTATGGCTGAGCTACAGGCACTTGTACCTGTAACTTGTAAAATTGTAACATAGTACTTTTATAAAACGCAAATTGTAAAAAACGGGGCAAGTGTTGCCAGTAAACGCCTGTAAAATTGTAACTTGTAACTTTATAAAACGGGACCCTGCTTTTAAAATGAGAATATGTCTATACACACATTCGCCAGTAGAACAAAAAAAATATGGCTGACTTTCAATAGTATTCCGTAATTTTTGACACAGTATAGTAACTACCTATATCTTGATACACGTTCGTAGATTTACGATAGCACTAATAAATATCTTTAATTTTAACTAAACATTCACAGTTAGGTGTTCTGACTTTTCGGGCATGAGTCTGCCTGCGACCACGGGTGTAACGTCATGCCCGAAACGTCAGGATAATACAAAACCACACAAAACGTAGGTAAGTTTACGAGATTAAGACCCGTTTGTCGTTAAAATATGGATTTTAACTAAAATGGATGTTAACTCAAGGTTAAAGAATTTAGGTTGGTGATGACCAAGTTGTGTTCTAAAAGTGGGTGATTATGATTATGAAATAATGCATGTTTTTAAGCTGCATTTAGACCAAACGAGCATTCGCTCATTCTATCCCCCCACTCTAAATCAACGGATTTCGACGAATCACGTTTTGTGTAACGAACGAATATCGTAGAGTGGGGGATAGAATGATGTATAAATGCACCTTTAGGTTCCTACGCGCGTTCGGTATATACGAGTACAAGTGTGTGATTTGTATATGTTCTACATTTCCGTCCGTTCCGCAGTCCCACTACAGCCTAACAATATTATATTCCTCTTTTCCTAATTAAATTCAAATGAGCCGGTGTAATCGGCCGTCGTGTCCGGACACCCGACACTTCCGTTTCCGGGCGACTGCCGGACGGATCGATCGGCTCGGATTAGTCGCCTGACGGGTCCGGTGTTTCGATTGCGCATAGGTATTATCATTATCAAGTAGGTAAGGTACCTATGCGTACCTGCTATGCTATTCTCTTATTCACACATTCGACGCTGCGTTCGTCAACGAGCTCGAAGTCGAGACAGACTTGTCTAAAATCCTAGCTGTTATATTTGACATTAGGAATCGAGGCTGTGAGCGAGGTTGTGGGCGAATTCGTCGCTGTTTTTCGTTAGAGAATACGAAGTTCGTACATTAAACGTCAAACTCTCGACGCAGTGTAGTTCCAGTTCACGCCGCATTCGTCGCCGAGCACTAGTGTCGTTTAAAGTAGTGCATTAGTGAATACCATTTTTAGGCTCGACGCTGCCGCAGCGCTGACACAGCGCTGACAGCAAGGCGGTTTCCTTAGTGAATAACACTGCTGTGGGACGCCGTCAATAGAAGTTGCGATATTTCAGCCTATACAGGGTGTTTGGTCAGCGGTGTCGGAGCTTTTAAGGGCTACAATCAATTTCATCAATAAATTACCATGCATTGTTTTTTAATTTCATACAGACGAATACGAGAGTACATGATATTTCGGGAATTATACGTTTGTTATCGGTATGTAAACTCTGAGTAGGCGGAAATCTACGGAAGTCGGAAGTACAGATTTTTTTTCTCGAATCGGATGTCGGTCCCGTAGTAAAAGTTCACCAATATGACCTCAGAATTATCCCGCTTAAATTTGACCTGTGAATAAAAAATCATCCTGTACTTCCTGTAGTTATATATTCCGGCCTACTACCGCTAAAATCGAAATTCCTAAATTTCGAGGATTTTTCTTTGTCACTCAAACAAAGGCGTCATTAGAGTAAGAGAGACAAATTTACGAATTTCGTTTTTCGCGGTAGGGCTGCTGTGCCTGTAGAGGTGCCTATTTTAAAATACGAGGTTAACATTACTAAAAAGTCCGTGAGAACTCAATTTCAAACCAAAAGATGATAAAAATCAGCAAAACTATCCGATCTAACACAATCATCTCAAACAAACGATGATCTACCCCAGTTACACATGTAAATCCCATAGTAAACATCACATTCAACCATATTGTTCCCCGTGGCCCGTATGTTTACATCGCTGCAACCATGCACAACTGATGCACATTATTCCGTTTGCCACCTGTATTTGCCCCGAGGCTGAGCGCAAGTGTTTTATACAAATGTTTGAAGTGCAGGTACTGTGGCGGTACAAAAGGACCCTTTTTAAAGGGATAATGGATTAGATTTAACGGTGTTTGGGCAATTATCAATAAAACAGTAGCAGTTTGGTGTAAAAACTGACTATGCATGTCAAAAGGGCGAGTTTCGGACCTTTAAACCATGTAATAACAAATTCAGCGTAATGAAATCTCTTGTTTTTGTATTTTGATGTAATTTATAAAGACGCTTTCTTTGGATAAATGTTACGTGTTTGCAACTTTTGCAACGGAGCTTTGTAAATACATTAGTAAAAATGCGATACCTAAGTCAAGTTGTAAAACTAATTTGTGAAGAATCTGGGTTGGTATTAGGGCGATTTTGTAGCAGAGTAGGTACTGTACTAAACGGGTTCCCTCTAAACTTTTTTTGTCCGAAACGCTTAGGACAAACAGACTTGGTATAATCTATTTTGGCATCAACTTAATGCGACAGAAACATCACTTGGCTTAAATAACAATATTTCGAATATTATTTTGTCCGAAACTATCTTGGCATATCATTATTTACGCCGAGTGTTATAAGACAGAAATTAGATTTGCATTTTTTTTTGGGCATGTAGCCACATGTTCGAAACTTGCCTTTTTCGTCAGGCAGAATTTGCCGTGAGGGTGAAAATTTCTGCAGTGAGCGAGCGAAGCGAGCGAACAAAACCTTCCGGGGCAGATCCGACTCGGATAGGTTAGGTTAGAAGACTAAGGCGGGAGCAAAGCTCCCGCCTTAGTCTTCGAGGTTTTTTTTTTTTAGCAACCTAGAAAGTACTCAGCTCAGTAACACAGTAAGTAACGTACAGAATATTACTACTACCTCGATTATATTGAGAGGTTGTAATTATTCCTTCTCTGTTATGCTAAAACAAACTATGCCTATACTTTTTATGCACATCCAGATTATGCCTCATCATAAATAGGAGCATCGAAATTATGCTCGAATAATATTCGAACAACGCGAAATCTGCCACAAAGAAATATGCTAAAGTTGAGTATGCCACAACAGTTTCTGCACAAAGCCCATTATGACTACATAGTTTATGTTATTCATAAAAGAATTATACCACAACAGAGTGAACCTAATGGGAAAATGTTTATAAATAAACAGTTTATTTCAAATAACTTTATGAGTATAGATTAATCTACTTGACGACTTTAGGAGGATAAAATTTCGAAATAAAAATCGTTATGAACATTGTAGGTAGAAATATAATTTTTAGTAAGAAAAAAAGTATGAGATAAAATTTTCGGAGTAATGATGATTATGAGTAAAAAACGGTATTAGTAAAAATATTCGAAGAAAAAATTGTATAAGTGCCAATATGGACCCAATTATAAAGGTTCCTCTTCTGTGGTATATGGATTCGAAAAGCTCTAATCTAAGTGTGGTATACTATACCACATAGTGTAAGTAACGCCCGCCCCTAGTAAAATGATCGAATATGTAGGTACTTTAAATTAGGCAATCCGGTGGTAATCAAGTTTTATGCTGTTACTGCGATGTATATAATAAAATTAATATTTACACATTAGGCGATTTTTTGAGGGCCCTATTTGACTTGTAGGAAAGTTTTTAAGCACAATATTATGAATTATGAACTATATGAATTGCCGACCACGACACAAACGAATCGATTAAACCCTTTGTAAGTGCTCTACAAATTAAAAGTTCCCATCATCAGTACCATTTGCAAAACCAACAAGGCTCCCCAACAATAATAAAACATTTATTTAACTTATCAATCGCTGTAAACTGATACGACTCAATCGGAAACGCAAATAAAAGCTCCATGTAATTTAATATCTTCCTGCGGTTAGACCATAGACAACTATCTGTTTCATTTGTTTTCAATGCGCGCGGCACGTGCCGAGCGCGTGTTTTGACAGATTGCCGATTTAAGCCACCATTTTTTCGCGGGCTTTTAGCGTAATCTGTGGAAATTATTGTAATTTGAAAATGGAATGTTTAATCTTTAGTTTGTGGATTTCGTTGGGAAATTATGAAGCTTGCGTACTGAAACACGTGTATATCGCTTTGATAATAAAATTACTTACATTGAATATTATTAGTTATTGTAGTGTTCGCTTCGTTTGTAAAGTGTAGTAAAAATTATGTTATATCAATGATATCAGATTTTAATGTATACAGCATGTAACAAAAATAGCGGTGATTTAAAGCGCCTATTATTAAGTACTATATTCTGATTAGAAAACAATATTTGTTTATTTTCGGGTTCGGTTGCTTGAGGGACCGGTACTATACAAAAATAAATTATTTTTTTGCGAGAAAAATGTTTTCTCCTACTTTTTCCTAATCAGAACAAGATGCTGAATGAGTCCAAAGGTCCGGGCAAAGTTCAAGAACAAGACACGGAGGCGGAACCTGATGCCCTACCGCGAACCACGAACTAAGTGTTGCCTCCCTGTCACACTTACGTACGAATTCACGAGTGCAAGAAAGAGGGAACACTCATTCGTGCTTCGCGGTACCGCATACCGCACGTCACTCGGCTCCGTAAAATTTACATATTATGTATACAGGGTGGAAAGAGACGACGATCCTTCCCGCTACTGGCCGAGTCTACCAAGTTACCAACCATTACGATGAACTTTCAGTATGGAACCAGTAACGATAGCGTAGGTATATACTCCATTTCAAATACGATGGCCCGATGCCACTGCAAAGTTTTATGTGGCATCGGGCCATGGTATTTGAAATTGAGCATACATGGATAATTTACTTTTCCATACCTACGATTGAACTCAAACTTATCCCTCACTTTTTATGAAGAGTAAATTTTTTAAAGACATTTCGATGTTGGTACTATGCTGAGAATAGTGAGAATTCATCGTAATGGTTTGTAGACTCGGTCACTAGCGGGAAGGATCGTCGACCCTTACCATCCTGTATGATGTAATGTATGTAATTTTTTCGCCGTGCACAAAACAACAAGAAATATAGAACAACAACAAATTAACCACTCATGCGAACAATTGACAACGTTTCAAAATTTTCGATGTCCCTAAATCGAAAACCATTTCGAGATATACGCATGTAGATAACAAAAAGATATTTAAAAAAAAAAAAATTCGCAATATTTTTGTTAAAAATCTTAAAAATAGTTTAAAGGGGAAGTGACGTCACATAGCTGATTCAGAGCTGCCACTATAACCAAAAAAATCTTGTGTGAAAAATAAAAAAATACGTGTATCTTTTAATATTGAGTTCTTTCAAAACAGACAATAAAAACAGACTAAAAAATATGAAATGTAGTCAATTGCAGTAGCTCTACCATGAGCTGCCGCTACGTTATTAACGCGCGTTTTCTTTCTATCCATCCCGCTCGTACTTGCATATTGGCGCGAGCGAGTCGGATAGAAAGTAAACGCGCGGTAATAAACGCCGCACAATCTCAATGCTACAGTTAAGTTTTGAGCAAAATGAGTGTACTACAGCGGCCCTACCGCGAAAAACGAAATTCGTAAATTTCGAGGATTTGTCTACTTCACTCTAATGACGTCTTCGTTTGAGTGACAGAGAAAAATCCTAAATTTACGAATTTCGATTTTCGCGGTAGTAGGCCTGGGTCCCGTTTTATGAAGTTACAATTAGCCCATCTAACGAAGACCAAAAGCCGCCTGTCGGGGGAAATAACTCGTGTATAAGCGAATTTTGGCATAGTTGTAGAGAATGGTGTTTTAAACCACGTACTAAAAGTACTGGTGGTTAGGGGTGGAGCTAACGGGGGGAGAGGGGTGTAAAGGTCCTTACTCTACTCTTTCGTTTGGTGTACTTAATCTACAATTTCGCGGTTTGCCTCTCTTTCTAGCCAATATGTGCGTGCGTTAGAGAAGCAAACTGCGAAAGTGTAAATTGTAACTTTATAAAACGCGACCCTGGAATCAAGTTATAGACAATTGATATTGACATATAATTACTTGACTGTACCTATACATTTCCTTATTTACTCCGTTTGCTCGAACTGAAAGCTACAATGCGAGCTTTGAAAGCGCAAAGCTCGGTTTTTAATTTGCCGTCGAAGCCCTACGGGAAGCCGGACAAGAACGCATCGATTCAAACCTAATAGGGCTGCCAACTCTCACTCTCTTCTATACCAATCGTTAATAGAATCTATTGATATTTATTAGTATTACCAAATATATATATAATCGGCCTTATTCATAAAAATTCCTTGTTGAAGGTTTGAGGGGCCCAATAGTTATCGAGCCGATAAGTCTTGTTGAACAGTTTATAAGAAGTGTTATTCATAAACGCTCAATATCTCTCCGATAACTGTTGAGCCGCTGTTGAACGGATTAGACGCGTTATGTTGGCGCCTTGACAAAATCATAGACAAAAATGTGGTCTCACCGCAAATTAAAAAAAAGTTTGACGCTGTCTGGCGGGAATTCGCAAATATTTCCTAATTCCTTGTTACTTACTTTTATCTCAAATAATTATATTATCATCATCTTGAACCTGAAATTATTAGGTGCTTACTACGTATTCTTTTACCTAGGTAACTAATCAAAACAGTTAGCTTTATGATTAGGTACTTGCGATGACGGTCAGATAACGAAACATAATTGTATGGCTAGTTAGTACCTAGGTATGGGCAGTTAGTAGTACGGGTAAGTAATAAATAAATATTTACTTCCTTGCGACCCCAACACCTAATTGCAGTTAGAACCTGAAGTTCTGGTGTGAGGCCAGCTCCTCTGCGATCTTTCTTCAGGTCTTCTTTCACCAACTCTACTATATACAAAACAGTCGCCTTATTAAAGCGGTATAGCCGCCTAAATTCAACATTCAACATCATCCCTTATGTTATATATTTTTGGACGCCGCGGCGGATTACACAAATTATTTATGCCATCAATAGCGTTTAAGGCCTGCATGATGGAGTCTCACTGCGTATTGACGTTGAAGTTGAAATGATTTAAACTGTCACGATTATCACTCATATTTTACAGACAAACGGGTCTTAATCGCGTAAACTTACGTTTAATTATATCCTGACGTTTCGGGCATGACGTTACACCCGTGGTCGCAGGCAGACACCTGCCTGCCTGTCTGCCTGCGACCACGGGTGTAACGTCATGCCCGAAACGTCAGGATATAATTAAACGTAAGTTTACGCGATTAAGACCCGTTTGTCTGTAAAATATGAAGTTGAAATGGTTGAAAAACTATCAACAAATTTTTAAATTAAAAAAGTTGGAGATTAGTTTTCCCACCATTTCTGATTCGTGTAATGTTGCATGTAGAGAAAATCGAAACTGCGTAACTACTTACAATAAATCATCGGATATTTATTTTAAATACCTATCTAAATATAATTAAGTATCTCTGGATACATATTTAATAATAATCAGATGAATAGACGATATAAAAAACTATACACCAAATCAGACTTTCATACCTTTATCTTTTCTCTTCTGCCTACTTTAAACGCATGGTTATGCACCTGTCAAAAATCAGCTGATCAAAAATGGATCAAAATTTTGGCAGCCATCTTGTTAAATAAGAAGTTATAAGACCGTTATAGAAGGGTCCTCGGATCTATAACTTTCGGGGGATTTATAGTAGGTTTGAGCGGCTGAATAGCGCTATTGAACGTTTATGAATAACGTTTTTAGCCATCCGGTCAACAACGACCCATCAGCGGGCGCGTAACTTTTTATGAATAAGGCCGAATATAGGTATATAACGTGTTCGCAATATGTGTCAAATTATAGTACATTACTATCGAGGCCGGGAAGTGAGTGGTTTCCGGCCGAGCGAAGCGAGGCCGTATAGTATTCGGACGGCAACCCGTCACTTCATGGCCGAGGTATGTATAATGCTTTTCTCAAACATGCAATGAAATGAAACAAAAAAATGTATCTTCTTTCTAAGAAATTATAAGTCAACTACATAACTAAGTCTTTGAAACACAACAAAAGTCAAATACGACACCGACACCTCATTTTTTTTAAGATTGACCTGTTTGAAAGTTGCAAATTTTTACTTTTAAAAAGCGGTATTAGACGACGCGGTCGGTTGGGTCCAATTAATCGCATACGGTGATCGGGGCCGATGGATCGCGCCTAAGGAATGCAACCCGGGTACCCGAAATCCCGGGTACCCGGGTACCCGACAATATTTAGGGTCGGGTAATACCCGGGTTTTCATCTCATACCCGGGTTTTACCCGAAATAAAAAAAATATTGAAAAATGTAAAAGTTAAGTAAAATTTGAAAAATAGTGTTACGACCGAAACCCTAACATAAGAGTTAAAGCGTTATGGCACTTATAACTATTTTTTTTTTTAATTTATTTACGATAGAAAAGACAAAATACCTATAAATAAAGTGTTCGTCAAACTGTATACAGTTTGTTGGCGCTTCTATTATCATCTAGCCCTCATTTATTTTACACTTAAATCACGAAACTTTATATTTTCAAATGCGTATCGAACGGGTGAGACATTTCATTTCAACCCATTTGTTTTCGCCGCTGCCCGCCGGTCAGGTAGGTAGCGATAAGAAGATAAACAACAACGACAATGCACATGTTACTAGTTCTACGCCCTTTACTCCTCACCCTTCACCCCGTTGGAATATTGCACCCCGGCTGTGGCATTAGTTCGTTCATAATTGGCATTTGCACCTGTAGTCAGTGAGGTTGAGACAGACGATGCGAAGACACATTTCCTATATGTTGTAACTTCATTTGTAAACGCCAACTGAAAACAATGCCGAAGGCGTCAGATATTGTCCGGAGTTGTTCGTGCAAAGTCTGTTTTTAATATGATTTTGAAATTAAATTTTCAATGTTTCAAATGTGAGTTGACATCATCATCTCATAAGACGTCATAAGACATTCAATGTTGAACATCAGTCTCCCCTGTTGCATCCAGATTCGAGACTCCCGCCCTGCAACCTTCATACCGTCGCATCGCATGTCCATCTTGTGGGTGGAAATCCTACGCTGCAAAACTGTAGTCTGCTTACGAGCACTTTTCGACCCGATCGGCTCCAGCTCTCTTGTGGCCAACGTGGCCTGCCTATTGCTATTTCAACATAATCTGGATGGCTATGTCGGTGACTTTAGTGCGTCTCCAGGTCTCCTAATTACAGATTCGATTACGCAGAGAAACTCCGAAAGAGGGACTTTGAGTTTTGAGATGTATCCGAGAGTGAGTGACCCACGTTTCAGCACCGTGGTCATCACTGGTAACCAACATTGATTCAACGTTGACATACCGATAGTCATCACTGATGACCCAAGCAGCGCCCACATCTCCACCGAATTGAAGGCTTTTTCATCGTCTACAAACACTTTGTGGCAAATTATACTCTTCTATCTTTTTCATGATTTGCCGCAGCGTAAGGACACATCCATATTTCCGTCTATGGCTCTATAGATACTATATATGGTCCCTTCGTTATTCATTATGTTCGGGAGGCTAGAAGTCATCAAGTATGCGTTCTAAACGGTTCGTGATGATCCTTGAAAACAGTTTATAATCATGAATAACCGAGAGAGATGGGTTTGTAGTTCTTCAAAAGGCTGTTATCACCTTTTTTGAAGAAAAACACCAGATCGCCTCTTTTCCATGACTTTCATGCTTTAGGCGTTTTGCCCTCGAACAAGTTAACGAGCTTCTAGAGGACTTTAAATACCATCGGTCCACCCGCTCTCAGAAGCTCCCTGATTCCGTCGTCGCCTGGCACCTTGTTGTTAACCTGTTTTAGGACCTTCCAATAAAAGGGCGTTTGTGCACTACACTGACTTTTACCGTCCGGTAGTCCGGTTTTTTACGGTCCGATATGCCACGCCATTAAAATGTATATAGTAGCTTGTGCACTACACCTAATTTTACCATCCGACATTTTACTTTTCCCCATTCCGGACAGTATTTTTCCGATCCGAGATGACAGCTATGAAAAACGTGTTAATACTTGTGCACTGCGTCCGGAATTGCACTGACTTTTATGACTGTCGACAGACTTTTCATGCTACTATGCCGCACCTCCGAGTAAAAAGACGGACAAGTGCACAAGCCAATCATCCGTTTTTTTCATGCTACTATGCCGCACCTCCGAGTAAAAAGACGCACAAGTGCACAAGCCAATCATGCGTTTTTTTCATGCCATATCGGACCATGAAAACTCGGTCTGCCGGACAGTAAAATTCATTGTGGTGCACAATCGCCCAAAGGCTTACAATTTACCACCCAGGGCGGTCTATTTCACTAGGGATATTAAATTATTTGACTTGAGAGGAAAATAAAACTTTTGACACGCCGATTTCACGCCGGTCGAAATCATCGGCGGTGGCGGCGTGGAAAAATCATCGGCGGCGGCGGCGCGGCGCACATGTCTGTTACGGACTGATCTTTTTTATTTAATATTGTGATTTACTGAGATTTTTTATATACAAGTTGTGAAATTTGTTAAATTCGTATTTGCAATTATTATTTTCACAAATAAATGTAAATTCTGTTAGTCAAAAGAGCATTTCATTAATAATTACCTTTCAAAACATAGAAATCAATACTTTATGCTATTTTGGTCGAAGACCGGGTACTACCCGATAGTCCAAAATTTATCCCAAAGGTTGACTTTATTAACCTTCCACCAGTAGTGTTCGATGGTGTTCTTATTCCCTATTCCACGACAGTAAAAAATCTTGGAATATTTTTTGACCGCACTCTTTCCTGGGTGCCGCAGATGAATGAGGTTAGCAGGAAGATGTTTGTTGCCGTGCGTTCTTTGTGCAGACTTCGTAACTTACTTCCCATTACGACTAAAATTGCGCTTGCTCAATCATTGCTCCTCCCTATTTTAGACTATGCTGACGTGTCCTATATCGACCTAACGGAGGAGCAGCTTAACAAACTTGAGCGAATACAAAATATGTGTATAAGGTTCATATTTGGGTTGCGAAAATATGACCATGTATCCAGTTTCCGTTCTCAGCTCAAGTGGCTCCCTATCCGACTCAAGCGTAACTTTCATGTCCTTTCTCTTCTTTTTGGCATCCTTTTCAACCCTGCTACTCCCCGCTACCTCAAAAGATGTTTTAGCTATGTTACTTCCGCTAGGTGTGCAGAAAATTTCCTTCTTTGTGTTCCTTCTTCAAACTCAAAATTTTATGCTAAATCTTTCACATTCCAAGCTGTGCGTTTATGGAACTCCCTACCTGTCAATGTTAGACGTTCTGAGTCTTTACCCATTTTTAAAAATAAACTTAAGCAATATTATCTGTCTCTCCCGTAATAATTAGCTGTGTGTTATGATATGCGTATGTTCTTTTATTGAAATAAATTTATATTATATATATATATTGTATTATTTTATTGTACGTATGTTTACATATCTATGTATGTATGTAAGTTTATAGCCTGGCTTTTATTATTTTTATGTTCTCAGTTTTGATTTGCCTACTTCTTAAATGTAATTGTGATAGTTTCCATTACCCAAAGGTTGTCTGGAAGAGATCGCTTATTAGCGATAAGACCGCCTGTTGTCTACCACTGTTTTAGTTTTCTTTTGTCTGTTGTTTTATTTGTTTATTTTCTGGTGAACAATAAAGAGTATTTATTATTATTATTATTATTACCCGGGTACCCGGGTATTAAAACGAAAAGTCGGGTAATACCCGGGTACCAAAAATGGCCGGGTATTGCATTCCCTACGCGCCGTATAATACTGCTTTTTAAATATTATTTTGAGTAGTTATTGTACATTTATTTTTAATTATATCTCAAAATTCCTAATTATAACTGCAAAAAATTGCCAATATTTTTTTATACTAATATTACTTACAGCTTACAGATAATTATTGGCTAAAAGCCAAGATGCCAGGTCAACAAAAAATCACCAATTATCACCATAGGGGAGGGGAATCACGTATAATTTTTTGTTACTCTCTGCTGAACAGCATACTTCTTTTAAAACATAACCAGATGTCAAATCCTGAACTGAGTTTTAAAATTTCACGGACATTTACCTCGTATTTTGCAAAAAAGTTTTTTCCCATCACGTGTGCTTAATAAAAATAATAAAGTACGTAAACTGAACTGTTATTAAAAGAATTACTGAAGTTGGAAAAAAATTACACGTCATATGGGCTAGGGGGGAGGGGGTCCTGAAAAGATCACCAAGTATCACCAGGGGGGTGGGGGGGTCTAAAATAGGCCAAAATCGTATGACGTGATTAATGGACAATAAACCCTAAGCTGGTCGCCTTAGACCAATGTCGTGGCCGCGGCATAACGGAGACGTGGCGCATGTCGCAGCGATATGGCCGTGTGGCCTCTTTAATGAGCCCGATGCGCGCCTTTGAGCCAGATGCAACTTACCCGCGATTGCGTAATTAGCTCTGACATTTCGGCAAAAAATGCCGAATTGTGCAGTTGTTTCGTGTAAAAATAGGAGTGAAAACAAACATTTCAAGGATTATGGAGTCACGTACCACATTGATAAAACCACGTCTTTTTACAAATAATTATAAATGTCATTGCTAAAAGCTTCCCGTAAACTCAGCGTTGTGACAACCCTGCACATTCGGGCTAAGTACTTATTCCGAAGTTCGACGCTTGATGAAGCAAAAGTTTTTGATGTAGGTACGTACATACTTACCTAGTCCTTATTTCATTATATTGGTATGTAGGCTGCGTATACCAAAGGCTACGTACAGAGGTACATATGAAAAAAACGTAAACACCTAAAAACTTCTTATTCCATAATCATACTCACGTATTTTTACTATTTTTAGAGTACATTAGTGAGGAAAAATATTTCTCCTAACTAGTGCGGAAAATAAAACGCTAGCTCAGGTCTCAATATTGGCACGACAGTAAAAAAACAACTTTGCCCCCTTGTATAATAAATAAGTATTTCTGCACTTGTATCGAAATGTACTATTGTGTGTCCGTTTTGTTGCGCTATAAGATTTCGTAGTCGAACCGTGTCTCAACTCAAGGTCTCAGTAAAAGTGAAAATATACTTCTTCTGGGCCATAAATAAGTGTAGACCGAATTATTGCTGATAGCCCTTCTTAGTTACGAAAACATTTATCATAAATAGGTAAGATAGGTAGAAGATTCAAATTAATTTCGAACTGTTTAGCTAATTCACGGGTCCAATAGGGCCCTCGGTTGATAATGATAGTGAACTACTACTGCCATCTGTAATGTTTTTAATGAAGTAGGTATTTAATTCTTCCGCGTTATTAGTAATAATAGTTTACTAAGTAAATTAACAATACCAAAACCATTCATAAATCACCCGAAGTTTTGTCACGTTGCCTTTGTCCGTAAGGGCGCTCATGAAAAATTATTAATACTAGGTACGTCCATTCATGAAAAGCTTTTGAAATATTTGGAAAGTTTGCTCGTTATTTAGTACTCAAATACACCTGCAGATGGCGCTAGGTATGCCGCCCGAATAAAATAATTCGTATCATGACGAAGACATTCAAAAAGTCAAAATATACTTCCTAGAATATTTTTTGGTAATAATTAACTAAATAAACAATAAATAACAAAGCAATTTCATAGTTTCTTTTAATTTCGCTTGCCACCTGTTTACTTGTCTGTCACTTAATTTCGTAGGTAGCAACACAGAAAGTATTTTTTTAAATATGGCAATTTCAAAATTCGTAAATGTCAACTTTTTAATTGTCGCAAAAATTTCAGTCATATTTTCTTACTAAAATTACGTGAATCAAATATTAAATAAAAAACTCGGGGAGCACATCGATATCAGAGGCTGGTGTTCGCCGCGTATCGGTCGTTTCGGCTGTGGGAATAAGTTGTTTGTGTTGGCGCGTGGGACGGCTTCATAAATGAATAATGTCTCTGAGGTCGAGGGCGCTGGCTCTGGTGGAGGTTCTCCTGCGAGTGCCGCCGCTGTTTGTGGTGGATGAGTTCCTGAAGATCAGCCTGGGGCTGCCGGTGTCCAGCGGGGACGAGGTGACGCTGCTTAGCAATGTGTCCATCGACCACGTCGATATGCCCGACTCTGAAACCTACTACGACGCGAACTTCTACAATGCTTTCGTGTTCACACTTATGAAGTTCCTCGTATGCTGTTTAGGTAAGTTTTTTTTTAATTTAACACAGTTTAGGTACGCGTGTCGCAACGCTAGTTGAAGGTCCTTTCATTTTTCTGAGTTTCTCAACACCTAAGTTTCAATGTCGAAATGTTTGTTCTGTTCTTGTAGCGTCACAAATTGGGCGCATTGTTGGTTTTTGTAATAATTTTGCTACCGTATTGCTAAGAGAGATTAGATGTTTATGTTTAAAATAGCAAGGTCAGACAAATATGGATAAGAAACAACAAAACTAAATTTGTGTTAGTCATGATGAAAACCAGTATTTTAATGTTCTAAATGAGTATCTTTAGAGTTAAAATAATTTCGATACATATATTTTTTTGTACTGAACTGACAAAATAAAAGACTTGATACAAGAAAACAATAACATTAGGTTGCTAAATAGGTCAATTGACAAAATGAGCAACTGTCATCAATAAAATACTTAGTTTTAAGATGATATGCATATTGGTTATATATTAACATAACTACTTGTTATTGAAACCTCATAGGTTAATCTATTTATATCTACCAAGTTTCAAATAATCTTGTAATAATCATATTTTTAGCTAAATGATGATTGGGTCTATAAGTTAAACATAATGTAAGTAAAAGATGAATACTGAACTTAACCATTATAATGATGAACAATGCAATTAATGCCCATAACCTTCCATTTAACCAGAAATCTTTCATAGATATTATGGCTGTTTAATTCAATTACTTTACCAACTGTTACATGAAGTAAAACCAGATTCATTATCAACAACATTATCAAGTAAATATACATTCATTTCCTCATGTTTTCTACATCACCTGTTGAGTAATAATACTTATTTAATTAATAAGCAATGAGTTTTATTGCTTACCTTGCATATCAGTTTTGATCTTCTGTTGCCGCAAAGTCCCCTTCAATAATAACAATAAGAAGGCTATACAAATATAATGGCAACAACATATACCTAAGGTGCTAAGTTCTGAAAGTGCAAGTGCACCCTGCTCCTTCTTGCCATCAATATAAGACACTAATAATATTGTAATGGTTTTGTAAAGATGTTTATTTTGTTTATTTTATTTTGTAGAGATATGATATTCCTCATAATTCCCAATCTTCCTTACCATTTGGGCAATATTCCTCATACAGTGAATTACAGTGTCAGAATACAGTCATCACTATGGTTGTGTCGAATATTTTTATGGGCTTTGTGTTAGATATTAATGAATTGCACAGATATGCTAAGAGACATGAACGCTTAGCACATTTGTGCAATAGTATGTCTTCCCATCTTTTACTGTATCTAGACTATCCATCCCTCTTTTATGTTAATAAAGATTATCTCTCCCTAGTCATCTCTCTCTTATTTACATAAAAGTGGGATGGATATTTTATTAACATAAAAGTGGGATGGATACTCTGTCACCACAAGATCAAAAAAAATCAAAATATGTTTATTAGATCTATCACATCCTCATCCTATCTCTGTCCACTGCTGGACATTGGCCTCACCTATGCATATAGACACATTAGGAGGTAAATGCTCATAATTGCCGGGCAAACAGATTGGCAATCACAGCAATGTGTCCACCATGATGACACTGCTGCCCATCATCAATCTTCTATCAAAGATCAATTAGTGACACTTCAATCCCTTAGTCAACTCTTACGAAACCCACGGGAAGAGTTGGGATGCTGACAAATGTATTCTTACTGCCATCACCCCACAGCGTCACCACAAGATACTGTTGCTTTAATCATATGGTAACCCCAATGTAATGACGTCATGTCAGAGACCTGCTGCTGCTAGGAACCAATATTAGAATAATTTGTGTTAGTTTTTAGTAAAACGTCCCACTTTGTCTCTACCATAAAGACGAGATTTCCTTGTATCTTCATATGAATAAACTGACAAAGTGGCTTTATGGCAAACAACAAAGTGGGATGTTTTACTAAACTCACTCACATTTAATTATTTCAATATAGAGGTGAACAAGCATGCTTAAATACATTTAATATAATTTGGCCTCTTTGTTGTTCAAGTTTTCAGACTTGTCTAGCAATTTTTTTATCTAGATCTAGTCTAGATAATTTTTAATGGTTAATACAATTCATCATCCAGTTTAGTACACTATCAGTAACCTAAGTTACATTAACGTATGGCATTATTTACTCATAGTTGTAGGCAGGAAGATTATAATTTTACCACACTGATTGAATATTAAATAGGAAAAATCAATTCTAGCAACCACTCTTTCTTGCATGGTAGTTTGAATCAGACCAAGAGACCGGTGAAGTTTTCGATCCCATCTCATGCACCTGCAGGTGCCATCCCTAGTACAAAATGTTTCATTGATTTTGTTTGTTTATGTGGGCATCTGAATCAGTTAAGTTTATACATATATTATTTATAATGACAGGGAACGGTGGACTGTGTTGAAGTGAAGGAGGCCTTCTTCACCCAAAGAGGGGTTCATTTCTAAAGGTGCGTTCAAACTAAAAGAGCATTCGCTGTTCTAACCTCCCACTCTACGAAATTTGATCGGTACACAAAACGTGATTGGTTGATTTCGCTAGAACAGCGAATGTTCTTTTGGTTTAAACGCACCTTAAGAGGAAAATAGACAAATATTTAATTAACTCATTGTACAAACAAACACACTTAGTAAATGAATAAATGGCTTATTTATTTGTTTATTTTATTATATTTATAAGAAAAAAAACATCATACCAAATATTTCACTGCAAAAGTACAAATTTAACAAAAAATATATTATGCATTTTCTTTGTCCCACATGGATACGCTTTCCCGTTTTAGACACAATGGACACATTGTTAAGACCGAAAGGGACAAACAATTATTAGTGGCTTGTTAAGTTAGCAAACGTTTATGAATAAGGCAGATAGTGTTTAGGCTCAGCAATTTGTTTATTGTGCAATTATTTAAAAACATTTATCTTAGTCACATTCTGACATACAAAGTTAAAAGTAGTCATCAGTTTTTTTGTGAATGTTTTGTTGTCAAGTGATGACACTGATGACTGTTGAAATAAAGTCAAACCCCAGTAGTGATCCAGTCACATTTGTCTACAATTATTTTTAAAATCTATTGTTTTGCCGGGGCAGACTTAAATTTACATGCATTATCATTGAGATGAGATGGCATAGCTTCTCAGTGCCATTGCACCTGCTCTGAACTTGTCATAGGTACATGAAAGACGTCATAAAAATGTATGCGTTTGTGCATAAATTTAAAATAAGATTGTGATTGTCATACATTTTATCAAAACTTACATAGGTACAGTAAAAATCTATTTTAAAACGCTATTTTGCTGTTTTGTAATTAAATATTCTTATATAACACATGCCAGTAATATTTTACAGCTAGAATAATATTCATAAACGTCTCCTAACATGCAGACCAAAAGAGCATTCGCTGTTCTATACCCCTGTTCTACGAAATTCGATCGTTACACGAAACGTGATTCGTTGATTTGGTAGAGTGGGGGATAGAACAGCGAATGCTCTTTTGGTCTGCATGCACCTTTAGCAACAACTTACTCTATAAGTATCATTTGTCCCTTTCTGTCTTATCAAAGACCGAAAGGGACAAATGAAACTACAATGAGAACAATGTCTATATCTATAATACCGAAAGAGACGAACAATGCTTATCGACTTACTAAGTTAGTAGACATTTATGAAATGAATGAGGGGTTAGAAAAAAATTGTGTCCTTATCTGGGATAAGGGGCCTTATTGTCGATAGCTCTTACGTCCAGGGACATCGTATTTGTATACGAACATCGCTCATAACGCCGTATGGCCATCTCACCATCTATCTATCTATCGTGTTCGGTCTCGCCGGAAGATCAGCGCTTACTTCCGGGTTAGCATTATGCTGAGGCGAGACCTTTTCGTGGTAAACTATCCATTTTATTGTTTTTATCACTAATTTTATGTTATTTTTATTTTTTACCATGAATAAATAATTTGAATTTGAATTTGAATTTGTGTTCTCTTTTTTGTGTAAGATGTCCCAAGATATTTATTTATTTACACGATAGTGCGTATCTTTAGTTCGTGTTTATAGCCCATCCATAGTCTTACAGTCTTAGCAGCTCGCGGTGAGACTAGTGTCTCAGGTCTGTTTTCCCAGATCAACATCATCATTTCAGCCGAAAGACGTCCACTGCTGGACATAGGCCTTCCCCATTGATCGCCAATATAACCGGTTCTGTGCTGCTGGCCTCCAGCGGGTTCCCGCGACCGTCTTCTCCCAGATAACGTCACAATTTATTATCACCTTTATCAATTATCATTTTATCATATACAATTATGATAATTAACATTAAAGTTTTGGTCCTACTAAAGTCCATATCGTCGCTATACTTAATCAACCTCGTATCGTATCTACAGCAATCAATTCATATGGAAATGTCACCTTTCTTCAAGTGAGTGTGGCAGATGCGAGGTTGCGTAAGTAACTATAGCGGCGATATTATAGCCACATAATATTGCGTTGTCTTCGATTTTTATCCAACATCACACAAATAATCAAAGAAATTACATACCTACAAACAATAGTACATTTCGATACAAGTGCAAAAAAAAAATTTCGACGGGGGTGTAAGTTGGAGCTAGTTTTTACACGTGTATCGAACGACTTTTTTCATAACAAGAACCTTAAAAAGAGAAATTTACGCACGTGAAGCGTGCTCATCTCATAGTTTACTTTTCCGCACAGGTTAGGAAATATTACATTTCCTAACTTTTGCGGGAACCCCTTTTTTTCGGCGAGGGTGAAAGGTGGAGCCCGAGTGAAACGAGGGCGACAATCACCCGAGTTAAAAAATAGTACATTGTGTATTAAGGGCGGCAAATAAGAAATTGTGAACGAGTGTGAAAGTAAAGCCGAAGGCGCGGGCTTTACTTCACACAAGTTCATAATTCTTGTACCGCCCGTGGCACACACAATGTTTTTCATCACACCTGTGAGGCAAAAAAAGTAAATAAAACAATATATTTTCACAAAACTACTCTAAAATGGTCTAAATCATTTCTCAAAAACAGGGATGTCTTTTTATCATTTTTATAACAGAAGTCCCGGCGCAGCGCGCGCCGCCGCCGCCGCCCGCCTGCGTGGACAGCGGGCGGCGCGCTAGTGCGACGTAATGTTGTATGAAAATTAAAAAAAAGTCATTACGACCATGGGCATAATATAGCTCATTACGTTCATGCATGCCTGCCTATAAAATCAGCATTTACGAGCAAGTGTCATGAAAAAGTTTTTGCACGTGTAAGGGACGATTTTTTTCCTAACAAGTGCGTCAAAAAGAGAAATTACCGCGCGCGAAGCGTGCGGAAAGTTCGTTTTTTCGCACTAATTAGGAAAATTATTGACCTCTGTGAACTTGGCACCCGACTTTGTGTTTTTTTTAATTTTAATTATTATTCGGGAAGCCTTTCGTTTGTAGTTGATTGTAGTGAAACGGATTTTGTTTGTAGTTGGTTAGAAAAAAAGTTATGAAAAGGGGGTGAAACCTCAGCACCCGACTTTCAAAATTTTAACTTTTATTGATTGTATCGTATTCAGAATCGTTTGTAGTTGATTGTAGTTCCTTTTTTTTCGTTTGTAGTAGCCCAGAAATGTCAAAAAAAATAAACAAAAATAATAATTCCTGAGCGCGTTGATGTCTTTTTTCAAAAACTCGTCTAAATCGTATAAAAACAGGAATAAATAGACATTTCTAAGCACAATTTAACTCAAAATCATTAAATCTTGATTGTAGTGCCGTTTACTTCGTTTGTAGTAACAAATTACATTCAACAATAACATGTTAAAGTTATTCAAAAAGGGGGTACAAAATCTCAGCACCCGACTTTCGAAATTGTAACTTTTAATGATTGCAACACGTTCAGAATCGTTTGTAGTTGATTGTAGTGAAACGGATTTTGTTTGTAGTCGGTTAGAAAAAAAAGTAACGAAATGGGGGTGAAACCTCAGCACCCGACTTTGGAAATTGTAAAGTTTAATGATTGCAACTGGTTCAGAATCGTTTGTAGTTGATTGTAGTGAAACGGATTTTGTTTGTAGTCGGTCAGAAAAAAAGGTACGAAAGGGGGTTACCCCTTTCGTTACCCCGTAACCTTAGTATAGAATTCGCGAAATTTTATCTCTTAACGATTGGGTCGTGTTCGGAATCGTTTGTAGTTGATTGTAGTATTTTTATTTTCGTTTGTAGTTGAATGGAAAAAAAGTTACGATGGGGGTGAAAAATATCAGCACAATATTTGCGAAATTTTATCTTTTAACGACTGAGTCGTGTTCGGAATCGTTTGTAGTTGATTGTAGTTCTTTTATTTTCGTTTGTAGTTGAATGGAAAAAAAGTTACGAAGGGGGTGAAAAATCTGATCACAGGATTTACGAAATTTTTACTTTTAATGATGGAGTCGTACTCAAAATCGTTTGTAGTTGATTGTAGTTCTTTTATTTTCGTTTGTAGTTGAATGGGAAAAAAGTTACGAAGGGGGTGAAAAATCTGAGCACAGTATTTGCGAAATTTTTACTTTTAATAATGGAGTCGTACTCAAAATCGTTTGTAGTTGATTGTAGTTCTTTTATTTTCGTTTGTAGTTGAATGGAAAAAAAGTTACGAAGGGGGTGAAAAATCTCAGCACAAGATTTGCGAAATTTTATCTTTTAATGATTGAATCGTGTTCGGAATCGTTTGTAGTTGATTGTAGTTCTTTTATTTTCGTTTGTAGTTGAATGGGAAAAAAGTTACGAAGGGGGTGAAAAATCTGAGCACAGGATTTGCGAAATTTTTACTTTTAATAATGGAGTCGTACTCAAAATCGTTTGTAGTTGATTGCAGTTCTTTTATTTTCGTTTGTAGTTAAATGGAAAAAAAGTTACAAAGGGGGTGAAAAATCTCAGCACAAGATTTGCAAAATTTTATCTTTTAATGATTGAATCGTGTTCGGAATCGTTTGTAGTTCTTTTATTTTCGTTTGTAGTTGAATGGAAAAAAAGTTACTAAGGGGGTGAAAAATCTGAGCACAGGATTTGCGAAATTTTTACTTTTAATGATGGAGTCGTACTCAAAATCGTTTGTAGTTGATTGCAGTTCTTTTATTTTCGTCTGTAGTTGAATGGAAAAAAAGTTACTAAGGGGTTGACAAATTTGAGCACAGGATTTGCGAAATTTTTACTTTAAATGATGGAGTCGTACTCAAAATCGTTTGTAGTTGATTGTAGTTCTTTTCGTCGGGGGAAACAAACAAAATCCGTTTCACTACAATCAACTACAAACGATTCTGAACGAGTTGCAATCATTAAACTTTACAATTTCCAAAGTCGGTTGCTGAGGTTTCACCCCCATTTCGTTACTTTTTTTTCTAACCAACTACAAACAAAATCCGTTTCACTACAATCAACTACAAACGATTCTGAACGTGTTGCAATCATTAAAAGTTACAATTTCGAAAGTCGGGTGCTGAGATTTTGTACCCGCTTTTTGAATAACTTTAACATGTTATTTTTGAATGTAATTTGTTACTACAAACGAAGTAAACGGCACTACAATCAAGATTTAATGATTTTGAGTTAAATTGTGCTTAGAAATGTTTATTTATTCCTGTTTTTATACGATTTAGACGAGTTTTTGAAAAAAGACATCAACGCGCTCAGGAATTATTATTTTTGTTTATTTTTTTTTTTGACATTTCTGGGCTACTACAAACGAAAAGAAAGGAACTACAATCAACTACAAACGATTCTGAATACGATACAATCAATAAAAGTTAAAATTTTGAAAGTCGGGTGCTGAGGTTTCACCCCCTTTTCATAACTTTTTTTCTAACCAACTACAAACAAAATCCGTTTCACTACAATCAACTACAAACGAAAGGCTTCCCGAATAATAATTAAAATTAAAAAAAAACACAAAGTCGGGTGCCAAGTTCACAGAGGTAAATTATTGTATGTATGAATTGCTTTGATTAGCCTAAAGTTGATGCATTCGGTTGTGTAAAAATATAAGAAACGCTCTTCTTACTACTGCTGTGTCAGATATTTTTGTGGTATTCTTGGTATGAGATAATATTGACGATGGCTGTATACCGTTCGCCAGTGGAGTCCGAAAAAAAATATTAACAAAGATGCCTGACTATCAATTGAATTTCTTGTATTGGACACATATCGTGAAAGACGTTCGTAGATTTATTTTTACGTTAATTTCAATAACTGTAACTAAAAATGTATGTATTTAAGGTTTTAAGTAGGTGATAAGATAACACCCAAATTTTATTTTGATTGTGCTTGATTCTGATTATGAAATAATGGTAGTTTTTAGGTTTGTTTACATTTTTTTCGGATTGTACTAGCGAGCGCCATACAGACTAGGCGTGTGCGCCGATGTCAAAATAGTCGGCGGCGGCGTTTGCCAAAAAGTCGGCGGCGGCGGCGTGATTTCGGCGTGAAATCGGCGTCAAGGTCACATGAATATAAAAGCGGAATTCGATCGTATTCTTTGTTATAATTGAGATAAATACAATATAAATGTTCAATAAACACCACTAATGACCACCTTAACCACAATTTGATCAATAGATAACAGTTTTCTCTTCCCATCCCATCATGTTTTAAAGCTTGTCCGCGGAATAAAGTAGCCATCGTAAAATCAGTCTTCCCTATTACACAATAGTCCCATGTAGTTCTAACAGCCATGGGACCGTATATTGATTCTTCTGTTTTATGTTTAACATTCCACAAGCATTCGCTTAAAAGTCGTCATGATCAAAATAACTTCAGGTAATGCTTAATGCAAAAGTTCACGCTCAAAAAAGTGCGATCTTCTGCACATATTTCAACAATGTTAGACTTAAAATAGTTAATTAAAATTCTAGACACGAGATTCACAGTTTATTGTAGTATCGATATTGTAATTTAGTTAAGGCCCATTGGGAAACTAAATGACCAAAAATGGTAAAAAGACCTACTAAATGACCCAAAGGTATGGTCTCATTAAAAAAAAATGTATTATACGGCAATGTCTACTTTATTTCGTGGACAAGCCTTAACATAATATGTATTTCCAACAATAACTAGGCTTGGACTAACTCTATTCATCTTCGTTATATGAAAATAATAATGATACGTATTATCTGCCGATGGACATTAGGTCCCCAAATCCCCTATCTTAGCATGCCATAAGGATAAATAGTGCGCAGCCCACATCCAATAGATTCCACCTATCTTTGCCAGGTCATCGGTCCATCATATTGGGAGCTTTCCTATCCTGCGTCGACAAGTTTATGCTTGCCCCAAATGGTAATTTTGCAAGAATTAGGTCCAGCCCACTGCCACTTCAGGTCACACATTTTTTGAGCTACGTTAGTGCTTTCAGTTATTCTACGGCTCTCAACCATTCCTATTTCAATCTCGTAACCTCTTTCCATCAATTAAATAGCTCATTGAGTTATCTTTTTACTAAGCCCATAGTTGCCTACCACGTTTTAGAGCCGTAAGTAACACTTGGTCGAAGAATTTCGTTTTGAAATATGCTGCGGGATATTGAATGAGAAGATATTGTGCTGTCCGGCACTACTTTACGATTGACCCTTTTCTCAAAGTTAGATCCACCCAACTGTACTAGCTGTCTGTGTCCGGTACACATATTTGTCGACTTTGATCTTGACTGGAGTTTGTATCACAAATTCTAGATATTTCGTATGCTCTTCGTTAATCTTCGTTGTATCTTAAGCCCAACGCATTCAGGGGCATCAATGAGTATAGTGCTCAAGTTCTCCAAGGTTTCAGCCATAATTACTTTATAGTCGGCGAAACGAACGTGGGTGGTATAACTGATATACTCACTATTGATGTTGATGACAAAGCCCTTTCCAGACCAAAATCTTGAACACATCTCTTAAAGCAACCAAACACAGTTTTGACATACTGCAATGGTACGGATACTCCTCGCTGCAAAGGCATGGGTTTCGAATACCGGTCTTGGAGACGAACTGGACGCTACAATATAAGTACCGGTAGTCTTAGTCACCTTGATAACGAAGTGAACTGCAGAATCGGAGCTGCTGCAACTTCGTAGTAGGGTATTCCGGTCTCACAACATAAAGCTCTCTACTAAGGTGGCTGTATACATGGAAATTGTGCTGCCAAATTCGCTGTATGCCTCGGAAACGTGGTGCTTGTACCGCAAGCATATCCGCTCGTTAGATTCTTTCCATCTGAAATGCCTCCGCAACATTTTGGGAATCCACTAGTCCAACCGTGTTAGAAACCCTGAGGTTCTCAGAAAGACTAATGTGGCTGGAATCGAGGCTTATTTAATGAAGCGGCAGCTGCGGTGGTGTGGACGTGGACATGTCTCCCGTATGTCCAATGACAGAATGGCAAAGCGCATCTTTTACTGCGAACTGCAAAACGGAAAACGTGGACAAGGCGGTCAGTTTTTGAGGTATAAAGATGTGCTGAAGCGTCACATAAAGAGGGCTAACATAAATCCATCTCAATGGGAGACAATGGCTGCGGGACGACCAGAGTGGAGACAAGCTGTACACAACTCACGTACGTGTTTTTGAAATAGCTCGTCGTACAGAACTTGACGCTAAGCTCGACGAGCTGAAGGTCAGACCACCAGCGGCCATCCAATATAATTACGTTGGAGGGGTTATGACTTGCAGCGAATGCGGCCGTGTATTCGCTCCAAAAATTGGCTATGTCAGTCACTTGAGAGCGCACCAGCGTCGCTCTCAGCACTGAAAAACAGTCACTGTGGCCGAATAAACGGCTAGGAGAGATGATCGATAGTCTACTTGGCTTACTTGTTCTACTGTTTGTTGGTTACTTGTTCTTTGGACACATATCCCACAAACATGGAAGACCTGCAAAAACTTATTGTCTCAGGAACGCACCACACTCAACATTCAGGTTGCTGATGCGGTCCACGCTGCCAAAGATCGGGGCCGTTGTCGGAAGATCGTAATAGAGAAATTGATGACTTGAGTTGATAATCACGACCCCCGGCATTGTGGTATCGGCGCAAGGAGGAAAAGTCTACTTGATACCGCTGGAAAGAGTGTATCGCGATCGATTCAAATGCTTCATAGGCCACGAACGTTAACCACAGGGGCAAGTTATACATCTCGGTCTTCTGTATAATCTGTCATTGCTTCTGCAAAAACCGAAATCGGCTTGGACTGGATATCGTCGAGCCTAAGTATGTACTCGTACGTTTAATGAGTGATGACACTCTATAGGCTGATATTTTATTTCCTGTATAAGAGCATTATGTAAATAAATAAAGCAAATACGAAGCTTAGTATTTAGTAATTAACCCATAAGAAATAAGTCTGTTATTCAGTCAAGGCCACGCCGATTTCACGCCGACCATTAGTCGGCGGCGGCGGCGTGGCGAAAAAGGTCGGCGGCGGCGTGACGCCGGCGCGGCGCACACGTCTAATACAGACTACTAACGTACATAATGTACATATTCCTTTTTAGGGTTCCGTAGCCAAAATGGCAAAAACGGAACCCTTATAGATTCGTCATGTCCGTCTGTCTGTCTGTCACAGCCGATTTACGCGGAAACTATAAATGCTACAGTAACGAAATTTGGTAAGGATATGTGTTGTATGAACCGCTACAGGATTGTGATACTAAATTGTAAAAAAAACCATTGGTTTGGGGGCCCTCCATACGCGTAACTGAGGGATAGAAACATTTTTTTTGTTGTATATAAGCGTGTGGGGTATTAATAGAAAGGTATTTGAAAATTAAATTAAAAGTTATTAATCTAATTTGTATTTCAGCAAATCGTTTTCGAAATATCAGCTCTCAAAGTCTGAAAAATGTGTCCTCTATTTTTTAAACTACGCGATATAAAATTAAAAAAAACTGTCAACGATTTTTGGTTTGATTATATTATCTCCTATAATTTTTGAGGTAGGTGTATTTAAATGTATTTTTTTAATAATAAATTGATAAAGGTACGGAACCCTTCGCGCGCGAGACCGACTCGCACTTGGCCGGTTTTTTTTACATTTTTTCATTACAGTAAGGTGAAAAGTGGCTACATATTTTTGTAGTTGACTGTACAACGATCTCTGCATACATAATACAAATAAATAACTTGTTTCCTTAATTCATGACAGTTATGTATGCCTATAGGTACCCGTTAGATTATTTTAATATGGGCGTGTATACAGCGAGAGCCTCAATAACCCGAAAGATTTTATCCTGGTATTGAATGACGTTAATATGACTTATAATTTTTATACAAAAACTTATTTTAGTGTTTGTTTTGTGTTTTTGAATACGTAGTTTTATAACTTTTAAACACAGCCTGTAATAAGTCATAACCAACAAAAGAGTTAAAACGTTCTTCAAAATCTTTTTTAGGGTTCCGTAGCCAAAATGGCAAAAACGGAACCCTTATAGATTCGTCATGTCCGTCTGTCCGTCTGTCCGTCTGTCACAGCCGATTTACTCGGAAACTATAAATGCTACAGTAATGAAATTTGGTTAGGATATGTGTTGTATAAACCGCTACAGGATTATGATACTATATTGTAAAAAAAACCATTGGGGTGGGGGCCCTCCATACATGTAACTGAGGGATAGAAAAAAAAAATTGTTGTATATAAGCGTGTGGGATATTAATAGAAAGGTCTTTAAAAATGATATGAAGGTTTATACATCTCATTTCTATTTAAGCAAATCGTTTTCGAGATATCAGCTCTCAAAGTCTGAAAAATGTGTCCCCCCCCTCTATTTTTTAAACTACGCGATATAAAATTCTAAAAAAAATATATGTTACGCACTTTAATAAACTCTATCAACGATTTTTGGTTTGATTAAATTATCTCTTATAGTTTTTGAGATAGGTTGATTTAACTGTATTTTTTAATGATAAATTGATAATGGTACGGAACCCTTCGCGCGCGAGTCCGACTCGCACTTGGCCGGTTTTTTTAATTAGAGGATTTTCGCATTTTTTCCATTTATTTGTAATCGACTCAATAAGTACCGATATAAAAACTAAAAGTTATAGTGGTAACAGTGGTAGTTAAAATAGTATTTTTGCAGAATTTCCGATGGAAAATATTTTTACAAATTTAATTATCTCTGAAACTAAGGCAATACAGATAATTTCATAGTATTAATAGTGCAGACCTACCGTGAACTTTGGAATCCGCAAATTTTGATGATTTGTCTCTGTCACCCTAATGTCGCCTTCGTTGGAGTGACAGAGACAAATCCCCGAAAGGGTTTAGCAGCCTTACCGAACAAGAGGTGCCTTTCCCCACGGATGACGTCAATATTTTAGGTGGTGTACTAGCAGGACCTAAGAATACTCCATGCTTAATATCAGCTCTAGATCTTCTTTTGTTTCAGAGTTATTCAAGATAATGTAAAATATACAGGGTGCCGTTGAAAGTGGCATATTTCGTAAACTGTTCAAGTTAGATCAACCAAACAAAATTGTGTTTGATAACAATAAAATAAACCACAAAATGCATATTTTTAACCTGCATCTTGTCCTTATTTTTCATAATAAAAAAAGGTTTCTCGTTTTTTTTTCCATATTTTTTTTTATTTCACGCGGAGGTACACCTACAAAAAAAATATGCATACATAGCCACTAATGTCCACTGTATACATAAATAAAAATATTTTCGTAAATCATCGTGCGTCATGCCAAAAAAAATTTTTTTTTCAGAAGTAGTCGTTACTGGCATACAAATAAAGTACCAGTGCAGTGTGAACATAAGTTAGTGTGTAGGTATACAATCTCTCGACACTTACCGCACAAAATATCATTGACGTAAATTGACTTATTAGTGCATTTGCTATATAAATCAGCCTCTTGTCCAGTTTGTATGCATTTTTTCTTTCCACATATATTTTTTAACGTTTTTTCACAAGACTTACACTTAATTTTTTCCATTTTCCAACAGAAAATGCAACAAATCAAATGTCGAAAAGAATACTATGAAAATGAAAAATGAAAATGATTTATTTAGGTATCTAAAATTACAGCTTGTTACATAGGTACATAAACATTTTACCGATACAGGGGATATCTGATAAGCCTAGGATTAGTGTCCTGAGCCCTAATCTAGGTAAACCTGTCTTATAGGAATCAGGAGAAATAAAAAAATGAAGTGAAACCGCCCCTTGGTTTACAAACGATGTTATTACTATTTACAATATTACAGTGGACGTTTATGTTATGATATTATAAGTTGTTATAGTCTTGTAATAGAAGGTACAAATTAACAATTAGGTATATTACTTTATTCTTAACTAATTAACATGCCTGTTTTTTATTGCGAGTCTATCTCTGTGCGTGTATGTGTGTGTGTGTTTGTGTTTGTATGTTTGTTAAATAGAGGATAATATATAAATATTCTCAAAACGTTAATGTAAAGTGCTGATACTCGTATGCCACTGACTGCGAAGATATGTTTATTATTTTCCAATATTGTTTTTTTTTTTGTTGTTATCTGATATCTCCGAGAATCGTGAACCGATTTTAAACTTTATTTTTCTGATCGTACGTGTATTACCCCGAGATGGTCCCGTTGGCACCAAGTTGAGGTCTGATGATGGGATCTTGGAGAAATTGAGGGATCTCTTCTCTTGTGTGTATAATACAATAGTGTTCAATAAAAGTACTCACCCATATAAACTAATTTATTTGTTTTTTTTTTTTTTTAATTTATCTATGTTATTTTATTTATTTATTTTCTTTCTATTCCTATCATGTAGGTAGGATGATAAACGTTATGGCGTGCACTAAATCACCTTGAAATTACCTACTAGAAACCTTTCAGTCTCCGCGTAGTCCAGAGTCATAGCCCAGTTTCGAATATCCATAACTATGTGTCAAATGTTTATCTCTCTTTTATAAAGCAAATGTACTAATAAGTCAATTTACGTCAATGATATTTTGTGCGGTACGTGTCGAGAGATTGTATACCTACACACTAACTTATGTTCACACTGCACTGGTACTTTATTTGTATGCCAGTAACGACTACTTCTGAAAAAAAATTTTTTTTGGCATGACGCACGATGATTTACGAAAATATTTTTATTTATGTATACAGTGGACATTAGTGGCTATGTATGCATATTTTTTTTGTAGGTGTACCTCCGCGTGAAATAAAAAAAATATGGAAAAAAAAACAAGAAACCTTTTTTTATTATGAAAAATAAGGACAAGATGCAGGTTAAAAAATATGCATTTTGTAGTTTATTTTATTGTTATCAAACACAATTTTGTTTGGTTGATCTAACTTGAACAGTTTACGAAATATGCCACTTTCAACGGCACCCTGTATATTTTACATTATCTTGAATAACTCTGAAACAAAAGAAGATCTAGAGCTGATATTAAGCATGGAGTATTCTTAGGTCCTGCTAGTATACCACCTAAAATATTGACCTCATCCGTGGGGAAAGGCACCTCTTGTTCGGTAAGGCTGCTAAACCCTTTATGAATTTCGAAGTTCGCGGCGATCTTTCGGGTTATTAACGGGCACGGTGTATAGCACTATGGCCCAGTTGATTGGTGCGATTGGATGTAGCGGTGAGATAGACTATCCCTCTTTCTTATATGAGCGGATTCTTACCTGTAACTCTAACGTAAGTTGTAGGGAAAGAGCGAGACGGAATGAGAGGTGCATATCACTAACTCATTCCTTATTATAACTCGGTCCCTACAACTTACGTAAGAACACACAGGTGTACGGCCGCTCTATTAATATAGCTAGTACATTCACCAAATAAAAAAAAACAATTAGGTACTCCAAGATCCCATCACCAGACCCCGACTTGCCAACGGCATCATCTCGGGGTATAACCCCGTTCTGTTAAAAAAAATCGATTCAAGATTTTCAGAGGTATCGAGGAAAATACAAAAAAAAAAACAGTTGAATTGAGAACCTCCTCATTTCCGGTTAAAATGACGAAAAGTATTTCACGTGGTGAAATACTGTCGCACCAATCATGTGCTATTGAGGGGGCCAAAATGATCAAAAATATCCAACTACTGAAATTGTAATATGATTAAAATGCCTTGACAATAGAGTTGTGCTTAGATATTTATGCTCGCCTTGACTGCGTGAATGTTTTTGAGTTTAATACTGCAGCTAACCAAATATTTAGTGTACAAACTGTCAATAATGTATATTCTAAGAATATTGATATGTATTTATTTCTCGTCTGTACTAATAAGAAGGGGAATCCCGTAAAATTTAAATTAGTGAGTAGTGACTCATATTGAAAGATATCGAAGTAAGTAATGGGCTGGCATTGTCGACGAGTGCATTTATCTGTGGGTTAAATTACAAATATTTGTTTGTTAGCGGTGCTGGCTCAGTGGTTTAGACGTTTGACTTTCAATCCGGAGGTCGTGGGTTCAAATCCTGGCTCGTACCAATGAGTTTTTCCGAAACTTATGTACGGAATATCAGATGATATTTACCATTAGCTTTCGGTGAAGAAAAACATCGTGAGGAAACCTGCATACATCCGCGAAGAAATTCAAAGGTGTATGTGAAGTTCCCAACCTGCTTAGGGCCAGCGTGGGGACTATAGCCCAATCACTCTCATATATGAGAGGAGGCCTGTGCCCAGCAGTGGGACATTATAAAGGCTAAAATATTATTTTTTGTTTCTTAGTCATGGTTATTTACTATATATTTAAGTATCATGTCATCGTCGCTTAGTACCCACAACACAAGCCTCGATTGAGCTTACTGTGGGACTAGGTCGATTTGTACAGTCAAGTGCAAAAATAAGTATCGAAAGAATCTGCTCATACATATGTTACGACGTTCTTATTACACGGAATTAGAGTGCACTGGGACATATTTTAAAACATTTTTGTGTACACCTTATTTTGTCTTTGACTGATAAGACTGTCCATGGTATTTATGATATTGATGATATATTTATGAGCCTCCTGGCCGCTTCGATATATTTGATGGCGACAGTACCTAATGAAATTACAGACAGTTCCGCTGATAGTGGGCACGACGGCCTTTATGAATCGATAAATATAATAACTCACGTCTGAGACAGACAGTGTATCCCCGCCAATTATACCTACACACACACACATATTTATAACTATGTGTGTAATTGACAGCCGTCTAGCAGACACAGTTTTGGCAGTAGTCCGGAATAGGCATAGAGTAACCCGTAAAAAAGACTTAAACGACTATAACGGTAGTAGACTTGAGCCTTTTCTGTTGAACTATTTGCTGTCTGATACATAGTGTGTCCATCAATCTTGACAGGACAATGATTGAGAGGTAGTTGGAGTAGCGAGTTTCATAAAATTTTATGTTTGGCATGTTTTCTACAACAACTTTACAGCAACTTAGGTATCAGAATTCCGTGCTTAAGACTTTTCTCATAAATAAAAAAAAACTAACGGTAACTACTTAGGCATAATGCGGTTATTCTCACCTGTTACCACCCATCTGACATCAGTGGTAACAACTCAAACAACTGGAATTTTTTCCCATCTTTTACCAATGGGAACAACTGGGAATTCACCCTTCCTTAGGTGGTAACTACTGGTTAATTTTTCCCAGTAGTTACCACCAAATATTTTAGGTGTAACTTGTTCCACTAAAATATTTGGTGGTAACTACTAATCACCACCACTACCACTTGTTGGGTTACCAACTCTACCCGTGGGCGTCGTAAGAATCGACTGAGTGATTTCAATGTTAACATTTATTTATTGAAAATTGGTGATGGGCAGCAGCGTTCGTAGGAGATCTACTACGACACGACTACGGTACCTATTCTAAATCTATGCACAAACTACTTATAAAATATACTGTAGTTATGTACCTATTTTTATTTAACTTCATCGTTTGCAGAAAAACCGAAGGTCACGGGAAAGTCACATCCAATGACAAGTGACAGTGCAGAAAATAAATGAATTCGTTAATAGCTAATCGACAATCAATAAATGTCAGTTTCCCTTATCGATGAAAATCATTATCAGTAAACTTTAGTATTACCTATTCTGTCGGGTCTGTACTCTGTACTTAGTCGGTCCACCTTTAGGCACTGGTAGGCCCGGCGGTGATAGCTGATAGCTGGGCGAGTATCGCCGTGTCTGTCTCTTTTATTTACACGCGAGTGCGTATCTTTTGTTCGTGTTTATAGCCGATAGTTCATAGCTTAGTAGCTCGCGGTGAGACCAGTGCCTTAAGGAGACAACATCTCTACTGGCATTAGGTAGAATAACCAGATAAAAGAGTTACGAGCAAACTGAAAATATGTACTATCGACAAAATTGAATCCTGACCCACAATAGGAGCTTATCGTAGTAACTTTGAAAATAAAATTGCTGATTTTTTTTATACGTTTGTATTTTGATACATATCACACGACTTCAATCTTGCTTGGAGAGGTTGCAGACGCTAAGCGGCCGGTCGGAAGGCCTATGCTACGTTTTAAAGACTGCGTGATGCGCGACATGGTTGTCTTCGACATACCATGCAACCAATTGGACGCCACATCGGCCGGTCTTCGGTCAATTGCTGCCATTGAGCAATTGACCGAAGACCCGCCGATGTGGCGTCGCGTTGTCCATGTTAGTCAATCAAAGCACGACAAATCCTGGTTCGTCTCACTAAAGGAGAAGCGTATGAGGCGCCCCGAGCAGGCCTCCAACCCTCGACCACCTGGGGGAGCACACACCTGTCGTGTGTGTGGACGCGGGATCCTCTCCCGCATTGGGCTATACAGCCACGAACGCAAGTGTCGTTTGGATGCTGCTTAAAACGTCTGACACAGATGGAAAGCTCTATTATTATATTATTAATCTATGTTTACGTATAAGTAGATATATTTGACCTAAACTAAACTGTACGGTCTGCTACAAATACATGTTTACAATTTTGAACCTTGTGCTTTACACAATCTACATGGTATGTCATATCAGTAACGGTACATATCAGATATTTATGAGCACCTGGTATTGTATACAATATTTACCATGGCGAAAATATCATCATATTTTTTTTCTAAATTATTTATTTGGCTGAGTCATTGTGACTAGCATTCTCAAAACCTCGTGTATTCTTTATTGTCTTCTGAATCTGATTTTATCTTGTAACGTATCAAGGTTCGTTTTACAATAGTTTAATTAAACCAAATATGTTATAAGCGAATTGGATGATTCACCCATTTTAAATAAAATAGCGATATGACGTGTTTTAAATACAAAAAGTTGTTTTATAGCTCTGGTCATTGACCGCAAGTTAATTCACGCTTTTTAGGCAAGTGGCAATTTTATGCTTAGTAATGAGAAGACAAAAACGGTCTCCTAAGATCTCTTTGTATCTACAGGCCTAGCCATGATGCCATTCTGCTATCGTATACGATAAGCGATGCGATAAGTCTCGTAACCATAAGAATATATGGAAATGGTCACGTGACTTCGTATGAATCTGTGATTCTCATACATTTATTACTTATCGCTTATCGTATACCATTGCAGAATGGCATCTTGGCTAGGCATGCTGATCTCCAGCTACACACACACACACACACACACACACACACACACACACACACACACACACATCATCACTCCTTAGCCTATGCGCATTAGGAGGTAAATGCCCATAATCACCCACGCTTAGCAAGCGGGTTGCCGATCGCAGTAGTGTGTCCACTATGATGATGCTACTGCCCATCATCAATCTTCCATAAATAAATGGTCAATGACACTTCAATCCCTTAGCCGACTCTTACGACACCCACGGAAAGAGTTAGGGTGGTGACAAATGTATTCTTACTGGCGTCAGCACACGGTTTACCATATCATCTTAATCATCATCACCATGATGATTCTCTTATATCATGATGACGATGATTCTCTTATCGTCGCTGAGTTTGCAATACCCACATAAGAGACAAAAGAAGACTATGTAGGTACCTACATTCTGTCATTTGAATCGATTTTCCAGTTCCTGAAATTGTGCACATAACGGAATCGGCAATATCATCATGATGACGAGATTCCTTTTTATTTTACGGTGATATGGTAAAGGAAGCCGCTTTATGACCCGTGATGATGATGATTCTCTTTTCTCTGTAAAGGAAAAGATCGTATTGTGACATTTTGTAACTCAATTGTCATCATCAATATCCTGCAAAAATATGAAATGATTCCAAAATGCCACAATACGACACTTTCCTTTTTCATATCACCGTAGAATAAAAGAGAATAACCAGCTCTTTCCAAATATAAATAGTCAATAGAATAACTCTCGTCATGTTTAAAAAACACGCGATTGTCACACGGTTGACCCTTTGAACTGATTTGTATACAAGCATGCATTTTTAAACCGGAATACGTCTATAATAGGAATCAACTAGGGCACACTAGTTGACAATTTTCTGATCAATACTTTAAATTTAGCGTCGCTGGGAATTATAGCGTTAAAGTGATGACGCTCACAGTGACTGGCATTTTGTACAGTCATCCCAAAACCCTAGGCGGCTACTCGGGAGCTAAGAGTATGTCATGGTGTATGGCATCAATGACATTGTAAGAAATCTATTACTACTTGTCATTATGACGAGGGATCGTGGCCTAGGGTTCCAATTGGCTGTACATTGCGGTTGTCTGACGTAAACTGTTTCATTTACATTGTAAGAGACGAACTATGACTCACTAGTAAATTAGGCTAAATCTAGCTTATAACATACCACAATTTGGTTCCCAAATATGTTCAGACACGCATTACCAAAACTGTAGGAAGCTTTCCATTGGTACTTTGTGCAAATATCAATTGCCTTGATGTACTGTAATATACATTTGTATGCGTTTTAGTAAAATCGTCCCACTTTGTCGCGTGCCATAAGGACAGAATTGGCTTATACCATACCTTTATACGAATTAAATATTTACGTTCCCAGCGCCCAGACTGAAAAGCGACAAAAAAGTGGGACGTTTTTACAAAACGCTTACATTTTGTAAGGCGCATAATCAGTTAACTCGCTCTCAAAAAGTCATCATAAATATACTCATCCAAAATATTCCTGTATCCCAAAGAACTTTATTGACCATTGTGTAGTAAATCTATGTATAAGTTATCTGCTTTAATCTTTCTAACTCCACGTTTCTCTCATTCCAGGATGCATGTCAGCGTTATGCATATTCGTGCTGTACACGAAGCACCTCATCATCGTGTACCTGTACCTCATGTCCGTGGGGCTGGTCTTCGTCTCCTACTGGACCAACGTGTCCGCCATCAAGCAGGTCCAGGCCCTCACGCTCGCCGCCACCTCTCCGCACCACTCCACCAGCATCCTCGAAGACATCCTCAACCTCAACACGAAAAACTTACTTGATCTCGACGGCCCAAGCATATTAGTTATCCAGAACTTCGCTATACAGTTCACTCTAGCTTTACTCTTCAAGAATGTACACTTAGGTCCTCGCCATGCGACGATTCAGAAGCTGCTGCCTGTGAGTTTTATGGCTCCGTCCTTTTTGGCCATGCTACCGGTCCCTCCCAACCTACTCCATCATTCGCCGGTGTTTTCCACTCTGCTGCCGCTTTTCCTAGTCAAATACGTACTCTGGTCTTCAGCGGATACCGTGATCCACGTGATTTACGCGGGGATTCAGCATGGGAGGCTGTTTGTGAGCAACTACGGACTTTCCGCTCTCGTCGAAACTGAGTGGATGCGGTTGAACGTTCCTTGCGTGCTTCGCGTATTCTGGGTACTTCGCGTGGCTGAGCATGCTATCCTACTCCTTATGGATAACTACGACGAAGAGGCCGACGAAGGCCTCCGAGTTTCCACCCTCCTTGCCGTCCAATCGCTAGCCTCAATGGCTAAATCTCTACTCGTAACTGGCTGTGAAACTATAACCGCCGTATTAGGCATGACGTCAGTGATCTCATTTTTCTGCCACTATATCGGAAACTTCTTCCAGTGGATATTACTAACAGATGAGGAAGAGGACAAAAGTATTGGTACAGTATCAGCTATACTGTTCTACATACTGGCTTTACAGACGGGGCTGACTTCCTTGAACCCTGAAAAGAGATTTATTAGATTATGCAGAAACTTCTGTCTGTTATTCACCGCTCTGTTGCACTTTTTGCATAACATTGTGAATCCGATGCTGATGTCTTTAAGCGCGTCGCATAACCCGAGCACGCACAGACACGTCAGAGCTCTGGGCGTCTGTGCGTTTCTTATAATATTCCCAATATCGCTACTGGTGTATCTGTGGTCGCAGCACTCCGTCTCAACGTGGTTGCTCGCTGTAAGTGCGTTCAGCATAGAGGTGATAGTCAAAGTGGTTGTCAGCCTCATGATATACTCACTATTTTTAATCGACGCGTATAGAAGCACTTTCTGGGAGCAGCTGGATGATTACGTTTATTACATAAGAGCGTTTGGGAATACGATTGAGTTCTGCTTCGGGATATTTTTGTTCTTCAACGGCGCTTGGATATTGCTCTTCGAGTCTGGAGGGGCGATCAGAGCGGTGATGATGTGTATACACGCGTACTTTAACATTTGGTGCGAGGCTCGAGCCGGCTGGTCCGTGTTCATGAAGCGTAGAACCGCTGTCAACAAGATTAACTCGCTCAGAGAGGCGTCCGCTGACCAGTTAGACACCCTGGACGACGTCTGCGCCATCTGTTATCAGGAAATGCACTCCGCAAAGATCACTCGATGCAACCACTACTTCCACGGGGTGTGTTTGCGAAAGTGGCTCTACGTCCAAGACCGTTGCCCGCTCTGCCACGACATACTCTATAAAATAGACAGTGACATAAATAAAGACTCCGATCAGGGTAACGAGGAAAACAGCAACAATCAGAACTTGCTTCTAGAAGAAGAACCAGAACTGATCCTAGGTGAAGACGTGAGGTGACTCGACGGCCAAAATATACGACCTATAAATTAGAAAAATAATTTGAGTGGTATTTTTTATTGATTTTGTATAGTAAGTTATTGTTTTTTACAATCAGACGGATGAACCTGTGATTGCTTGGTAAAAAGTCTATTTTTGTCTGTGTGGGTGTTGTGGAGTTTTGTGACCGAGCGAGGCGAGGGTCACTATAGTCTCTGTGTACTCGAGTGTCGAATGTTAAATTGCGCTAGTGTATCGAGATAACAAATAGGAAGACTTGGGACGAGTAAACAGTAAACACTACTAATGTCTATACATATACAAAGATGCATTTTTGTGAGTTTGTTGTAGATGGCGCCACTTTTGCGACGTAAATAGATTACGTACGGTGGTTTAACTTTCGCCTTTATATCAGCACCGTCTATTGACACTTTCATGATTTGGGATTTGACTAGATGCTGGCTTATCTTAGGCGAAAGTCCGTTCCAATAAAATTTGAAAAATACCTAAAACTGGTCCCGCTACTCCAGGGGCAATACCACGCCAAAGTAACGCAATTTACAACAATTTATTTCAGAGGTGCGTAATCCTCTTTATTTTTTACTCGTCTTTGGAGACAAAAAATATAGACATAAAGCTATTTGTAAATAGGTAAGGTATTTAGAAATAGCTTTTAATATTTGAAACTATTTTAAATGATTTATAAAAATAGTAATTTCTCACGGTAAAATGTAAATAAAACATTTATTTTAGTAGTAATCTGATTTCGGACTCGTTAGAAGCAGCGACAATTATATGATAGAGACTGTTGACTTTAAAAAAAATCTCTGTCATAGATGACGCCACTTAGCTTGTACTTACGTTATTTCCTGTCGCTTTCATAATTTAACTCCTCGCGATAAATTATGATAATTGCATTTTGATAGATCGAGTATTGAACTAACAGCTGTACCATGTATTGAAATAACAATGTATTGATCATCATTCGTAACGAGAAGTATTAGGTCCAGAAGGCCAAGTATTACCTACAGGTAATAATTTATAAAAACGTCTCGATCGCGTTTAAGTTTTCATCGTCAATTTCATACAAATGACGAAAACGTAAACGCGATCGAGACGTTTTTTATAAGTTATTAGTGTTATTACCTAGACTCGGCCTTCCGATCAACAGTTTCACAAATAACGCAGGTAAAAGCGCCGTATGAAATGCACGGTACGGTAATGAAATCTTGCCCAATGAATGTTCTGTAATAAGAAACACTATTTCGTCGGCTGACAAGCAAAACTCAGTATAAAAACTGTCACTACTCTTAGCAACCTCTTATGTCAATACTGAATCAGAACTGAGCTCTATTTCAAGTAGGTATTTGTTACTTAGTGAGTTTTGGTTGTCAACCGACGATTTGTACTTACATTACCAGTCTTTAACATCTACGTGTCTCTGCGAGCGAGTACCGGTCGGATTACAATTTACATTTAAGTTGTTAAGATATTTTGCTTGGACGAGATGATGTATTATAATAAAAACTATTAAGTACGGATTTAACAGTTTATTGTTATAAACATACAACGGGATCAAACATACAAAATATAAAATCTTGGCAGCACCTTACTTATATACTAAAATATTTTCTCTTATAACAACCCTTTCTAAAAATAAAATTGAAAACAGCATACGCTGTATTAAAGTTATTACAATATTTAAGGTCTTCGCACATTATAACATCTTAACGGCGACTCGACTCTGTGCCAAATATTGAAATTTAATTCCTATTTCATACGTTCTAGGTTAATTTCAAAAAAATATATTTAATTAAGCTACGTCTCATACAGTCAAGTGCAAAAATATGTATCGAAAGAATCCGCTCATAAATATGTTACGACGTTCCTATTACACAGAATTAGAGTGCACTGGGACATATTTTTGAACATTTTTGTGTACGCCTTATTTTGTCATTGACTGTACAGTAAAAGGTCAACCCTGACACGTTCGTCACACATTGACCACACGTTGTCCACGCGGCGCCTATGCGTTTGCGACTGACGTGTCGAGCAATTGCATTGCCCACTCGTTCACGCCGCATTGTCCATTACTGACCATTGGGCGGATCAACCGGTTGACTACTCATCGGAAGCGTGGAGTTGCTGCCGTGTTGCTGTGGAGTTGTTATAGTTTGCGAAGACCTTTATAAGTACAATAAGTAACCACTGACAGTCATGGACAGCAGAGTTGGGCAAAATGTAGATTACTACTAGCAAAGCGCAGGCCCGCAGTACACGTCGAGCTTTGACTAAGGGTGCTCCGGACAACGACCCTCTTAACAGGTTAAAACATGTCGAGCAATCATCCACATTTAAATATACAGGGTGTTCCACGAGCCACTGAAAACCTTGAACGGGGTGATTTGGTAGGTTAAACTGAATAACTTTTACGATGGAGCTAACCCAGAAATCTCAAATAAAAATTGCCTTTTTCGTATAAAATGTCGTGATCAATCGGTCAAAATATATGAAAAAGACAATTTTTTTTTAGATTTCGTGATTGCCCCCATAGTAAAAGTTGTTCAGTATAGCCCACTAAATCACCCCGTTCAAGGTTTTCAGTGGCTCGTGGAACACCCTGTATTTGAGTCTCATGTTAGTTATAATTCTAAAACTGATTATTACTGTCAATTCCCAGTAATCGGATTACTTCCTGCTCAACTCTTATTGACGGCTATACACGACAACGGAAAGCTTCATAGGCGCCAGCGACGGCTACAGCCGTTCAGCGTCGCTAGTATAGACTTACTCGCAATTCTACGTAACGTTCAACTTCGCTTGTTTGGACTTGATTGTATGGCCTCACACATTACTTTAGCGTGTTTTTCAAAAGGTTGAAAAGCACCATTCTTTAAGATCTTCGATCTCCGTCGAGTCTCTTATCTTCGCCTAGTGTAAATAAAGTTGAACAACTTCGAAACTTAGTATAGACAGATGTCGCTAGTGATTAGTTTCATACCATTGACTAAATTCGCTGTGATTGACGGAAGGTCGTCTTGGAAGCACGTTGGACCGGCAATCCAGAGGAAGCGGGTTCGAATCCCGTGACAATCAGTCTTTCACGTTGATTTTTTCTATGGTAAGTACATCTGTTACGACATTGTGGGATAATATCTAAGTTGAAAATTTTACACAAATTTTAGGGTAGGGAGCAGAGAAAATGTCAAAATAGTCGCCCTAAAAATAGGGCGGTAAATTATAAAAAGTACAAATCAAAATATTTAGTTAATAAATTATTTGATTTGTGTTTTCGCAATACGTTCAATAGGCGTAACTTCAACTTTTCAGACTAGGCGAAGATACGAGACTAGATTGTATCTGATCGAAGAGAGAAGAATCGTTACAGAAAAGGGAACTGATTTAAGTTTTTTATAGCGAATTATTCTATCAAAAATCAGGTCCTCCCAAACAGATTTAATACATTAAAAAATCCAATACTTTCAGTCCAGTTGGTTGGTAACGGCCATGATGATTTTTGTGGTCTATAAATTTACATAGCAGCTTGTATAGCTAAATTTTACACCTTAGATTAAGGGTCTAAGTCGGCCCTATTCGGTCACGACATAAATTAAGGTTTCCTTTATGGCCACGATTATATTTTCTAAAATCTCTCTTGGAGTTTCGAAGCAGACAACACTTCTTAGTAAAAAGAGAATGCAACTGAAGGATTAGCTAAAATGATCTCAAGTGTTGAGTTGATATTAACAATAATATTGAGTGTTGATTTTACTAGTTTTTTATTAAAGCCAGATGTCGCAGAATCTTCTAATCAAGGGAGTGTGTGCAGTTGCGTTTTGACTCCCCCCCTGATACACGACGGTTGGTAGAGGGACAGGCGACGCTGCGGTCTGCTCATAATTGCCTTCACGACAACGTGTCGTCAATGGCAGCTCTTTGTAGTTTGACAGTAGGTACCTAGTTGCTTGAGGCAGGGATCGGATAACGGATTTTTCTCCATACAAAAGAACGGTTCGAATTCCGTTCTTTTTCGTTCTTCGGTATATATATTTTTTGTTAATGGAGTAATTCAAAAATACGATGTTAATAATTACATAAAATGTTGAAAACTACATAAATAGTGTAAAACATTAAAAAATATTTAGCTATTTCGAGGTTTTTCTAAAAAACCGGTTCCGACCAGGGTTGAGGTGCGGTCCGCTAGAAGTAATCCATCACGACAACGTGTCGTCAATGGCAGCTTAGTTGAATATCAGCTCCTTGTAGTTGGACAGCAGGTAGTAGTTGGAGACACGACAGTTGGTGGAGGTGCGAACGACGGTGGTGCGGTCCGCGCGCTCGAAGTTAGCCTTCACTATCTCGTAGTAACGCCCGTCGCTGCAACGCAAATATGCTGCATTAATAAACCCGAAAAAGAGATGTAACGCCGCGGCCACGACATCGGTCTAAGGCGACCGGCTTAGTGGAAAACGTATGGTGCTCCCTCTCGTACCCATATCGGCATCCCGCTCCAACTCATGGATTCGCTCGCCGCTGGTCGCCTTAGACCAATGTCGTGGCCGGGGCATTAGTGTAGATAAGTAAAGCAATGTAAAGCCTGATTTATAAATTATTAGATCAAGAGTAGTATAGAAAGTCTCCGTGTGGTGACGGCAGTAAGAATACATTTGTCATAATCCCAATTCATCCCGCGGGTCCATTTCTACACTTTCATTGCCAACGAGTGCTACGCGCTACGCTTGTAGCTGATCCCGTGATTTTTCCGCATCGTAGCGAAAATGGACCTGCCCCAGAGAACTCCCGGCGCTCAATGTGTTAATAGACGATTGATGATGGGCAGCAGCGTCATCACACTGGACACATTACTGCGATCGCCAACCCGCCTGCCCGGCGTGACGTTTATGGGCAATTAGGTACCTCCTAATACGTCTATACGCGTAGTTAATAGGAGAGGCCTACGTCCAGCAGTGGACTGAGATAGGCTGATGATGTGAGATAATTTAAACAGCAAAAGCCGTGCCATGAGTTTGAATTTAAATCACCGGAGCACCAGACACTTAACGCGCAGGGTATCGATGGCCTTCTGGCTTTTGTCACTGAAGTGACTGAAGCAGAGGCTCTCCGGGTTTCAGCACAGCTCTGGCTCCAAGTTGGAGCAGTTCCTGACGCCCACCATCAGCTGAAGTAAAAGGCTCACCTGAACAGTAGGCACTTCAGTTTGAGACACTTGACGCAGAGGATGTCCAAGGCCTTTTAACTCTTATCGCTGAAGGTTTTCCAGGTTGGAACCTGCTGTGTTGGGGCACAGCTTCAGTTACAAATTGGAGCAGTTCCTGATGCCCTCCATCAGATGAAGATGTAGACTCAAGTCGGAACAGTTCTTGATGCCTTTCATCAGCTGAAGATGTACTCACCTGAGCACCAGACACTTCAGTTTGAGACACTTGACGCGCAGGATGTCGAGGACTTTCTAACTCTTCTTGCTGAATATTCTCCAGCTCCAAGTTCGAGCAGTTCTTGATGCCTTTCATCAGCTGAAGATGTACTCACCTCAGCACGAGACACTTCAATTTGAGACACTTGACGCGCAGTATGTCGAGGACTTTCTAACTCTGCTTGCTGATAATTCTCCAGCTCCAAATTGGAGCAGTTTTTAATGCCTTTCCTCAGCTGAAGATGTACTCACCTGAGTACCAGACACTTCAGTTTGAGACACTTGACGCGCAGGATGTCGAGGACTTTCTAACTCTTCTTGCTGATAATTCTCCAGCTCCAAATTGGAGCAGTTTTTAATGCCTTTCCTCAGCTGAAGATGTACTCACCTGAGTACCAGACACTTCAGCTTCAGACACTTGACGCGCAGTATGTCGAGGACTTTCTAACTCTTCTTGCTGAAGATTCTCCAGCTCCAAGTTGGAGCAGTTCTTGATGCCTTTCATCAGCTGAAGATGTACTCACCTCAGCACGAGACACTTCAATTTGAGACACTTGACGCGCAGTATGTCGAGGACTTTCTAACTCTACCTGCTGATAATTCTCCAGGTCCTAATGCCCTTCATCAGCTGAAGATGTACTCACCTGAGCACCAGACACTTCAGCTTCAGACACTTGACGCGCAGAATGTCGATGGCCTTCTGGCTCTTGTCGCTGAAGCGGAGGTTCTCCGGGTCCCAGCGAAGCTCCAGCCGTTCCAAGTTGGGGCAGTTGTTCGCGATGCCGTCCATTAGCTGAAGAAGAAATAGATAAAGAGGCTCGCCATTTGAAAAACTTGTGTCTAAAGTCAGTAAGTAAATTTTTGTTGAATGCTTGGCGCCCTAATAGTTATCCCAATCCAAAACTTTGAGATAAATTAATTACCTGATCAACGTGAATATTGACTCCCAGTCTCTCCTGCGTGCCCATTATCAAGATTCTGTAACACAAAAATGGTGACAATGAACGTTTTTGTTTTATCTGGAATTGTAGCTAGCGTTCGATTTCTATTCCTTGTTAGTTGCTATGACACCTGGGTGCTTAGACAAGTGGCCAATCGTTAGCGCTTAATCGTCAATCGTAATCTAAAGGCAGCTAACTGTCTTTGTCGCACTAATATGAAAGAGCGACAGAGAGGGAAAACTACGATACGCTACTAAGCTAACTTGGCTAAGCATCCTGATTTGGTAAAGTCGCCGTTAATAGAAGTTTCGAACAATGCAAACAAACCGTTCAAAGAAATATCCATTACATTATTTTGCACTGTTTTAAGGTGTAAGGATAATGTAGTAAAGGTGCATTCAGACTAAAAGAGCATTCGCTGTTCTATCCCCCGCTCTACGAAATCAACCAATCACGTTTTGTGTAACGATCAAATTTCGTAGAGTGGCAGGTTAGAATAGCGAATGTTCGCTTGGTCTGAATGCACCTTAAGAGATCGCTCAAGTTGTCGCAGGAATCTACACCCAGTCCGTCAGTTCAGATGTCACAGAAGCACGTCGGTGGTCGCAGCAAACTAGGCACTTACTAAATGGCTGAACCCTCACTTGGCGTTAGTCAAGAGTTGCAGCACGCTCTGCCACAGTTGATCGTCAAGTTGTCAAAGGAATCCACATCCAGAACAACTACTGTTCAGATGGCACAGAAGGATGTCGGTGGTCACAGCAAAGGCTGAACACTCACTTGGCGTTAGTCAAGAGTTGCAGCACGCTCTGCCACAGTTGATCGTCAAGTTGTCGGAGGAATCCACGCCCAGAACTACTGTTCAGATGTCACAGAAGTGGCCACAGCAAAGTATGGCTGGACACTCACTTGGCGTTAGTCAAGAGTTGCAGAACGCTCTGCCACAGCTGATCCGTGATGTGCGGCATGCCGCTCAGCACGAGGCCCCACAGTTGCGAGCCGTAGCGCGACAGGAAGCGGTGGAGAGCCTCGTCGCTCAAGTTGTCGGAGGAATCCACGTCCAGAGCGACTAGGTTCCTGAAAAAAAGTAGGTACGTAACTGGCAAGGTGTTTCCGAAAAGCCTGATGGAGTTCAGTGGAAAAAGCATTTGTCATGACTCTTTAAAGGGGCCAGGAGGCAGAAACAACTCTGGTACCTTTTACCAAATTCACACAACATCAGCCTATCTCAGTCCACTCCTGGACGTAGGCCTCCTATTAACTATGCGTATAGATGCATTAGGAGGTAAATGTCCATAATCTCCATGCTGGGCAAGCGGATTGGCGATCGCAGTGATGTGTTCACTATGATGACGCTGCTGCCCATCATCAATATTCTATCAAAGAATGGTCAGTGTCATTACCATTTTACTCCTAAACATGAATTGTCTCTGTGATTATTGACTGACGAAGGACATGTGAATTCTACCCCAGAAGAGGGAAACTAGGAACTATATGTTATTGAGATTACTCCAGCTTGCAATCGAAGACTAACTGGAAACACATAAATTCCTGATTTAATAGGTTATGCCTTCTAAATGACTTACGTTTGCTATAGACATTGCAGTCGGTAGTCACAGTTTCTAGAGGTCAAAATACCTACAATTTTTGAAGATGAAGTTTCTGACTCTAAAGGAAATCACATAATCAGCCTATAATCAGTCCACTGCTGGACCTAAGGCCTCTCCTATTACCAGTGGTCGGATATCCCGGTGCAACAAGGGGTGAATGACCTCAAACATTAGACTAATATGGATATACCACGGGATTCCACAAAATTACATCCAGTAAAGTTTAGTAATATTATGTAACGCAAAATAAGTGCATGTACATACAAGCGTTTATTATTATGCGATTTCGACAATTATTTTAAAAGATAGGTTATAAATTTTAGTTAGTACCAAATAGCCTTTTGGTATGAATATTCTTAAATAAAAGAGTTTAGCTTTAAAAATAGAAGCTTTTTACTAAGGCACAATGGGTTCCACTTCTAGAAATTGCGAACGTAAAAAAAAAACAGAAATATCATATAATACCACTAATACACGATTATTTTAATCCGTGATCAGGATTAAAACAATATCCATACCCAGCCTAAATTAAACATTTTTGGCGAGGTCTCCCGCAGATACCTCAAAATTTTATTAATTTAAAGTTAAAGAAAAATTTTATCCAATAACCACTGAATGGTACATGGTCTTCCTGAGGTCATCAATTACTAAGTTAGAAAAAATATACCTGGTTACGGATTAAACATCCTCGTGTATGTAACATAAAATCAAACATTTTTAAGCATGAAGACACACCTATGCAGACACATTAGAGTAAATATATGTATTTTATGAAAGAATTATGGCTTACTAGGTTCTATAAAGTTAAAATAGCATATAATTATTTTCTCTAGATTCTCTATTTTCAATCGATTCCTTTTCACATCTAAAATCCATTTGTATGCCGAAAAAGTCCTTTCCACTTCTACGGATGTCAGTGGAGCAAATTTGTAAAGAGACACTTCATCAGGTGCGGTATTATTTGAAATTTGGTCTACGTATTCTCTAATGTCATCCAAATCTGGATTTCGTGCCATAACTGCTTCTAATTTAATCTGTGTAGCCATATTCAATACTTTTGTAAAGGGGCGTTTTCACAAACCGTTGTTCAAGATTTTTTTTTTTTAATTCGGACAAGTTTGGGTTTGTTCGCCTTAGGATCACGAGCTCTTTCAATCCTACTAGGAGAAAAAAAAGTGAGCAAAAATGTTTTTTTTTTCCATTATGCTATCGTTTTTATAGACTTTGTATGGCGATAGCGTACTGGAAGAAATTAAAAATGTAAGAAAATTGTGGGACAGTTTTTTTCACCTATCAGAATTAAAAGAGCTCGTGATCCTGAGTCGAACAAGCTCAAACTTGTCCGAATTGAAAAAAAGTGTTTTGAACAACGGTTTGTGAAAACGCCCAATGATTTCGTTAATGTTCGCAATTTGAGCTGCCTTTTTATGTATACCTATCAGATCTATATTTTTTTTTCAAACTAAACCCGGGAATTTAGGTCATATCCATATTAACTTTTCTACTTGGTATCCCCTTGTGTTGCACCGGGATATCCGACCACTGCCTATTACCTAAGCGTATGGACGTATTAGGAGGCGTACACTTCACTATGATGATGCTGCTGCCCATCACCAATCTTCAATAAATACCTACATGGTCAGTGACACTTCAAATCCCTTAGTCGATTCTTACGACACCCACGGGAAGAGTTGGGGTGGTGACAAATGTATTCTTACTGCCGTCACCACACGGCCAACCAAAAAGGAAATTTAACTCAATTTGTTACTAACTTGGCAGTCCCAGATTCCTGCCAGGCCTTAAGCACGGAGTCATTAAACCCGTTGATCTGCCCAGCACTCAGGAATCGCAGGTTCTGGACCCGAGTCAGCATATCGATGAGACATTCTGTCGACAGGTCAGTCGCAGTCACATCCAGTTCTTGGATCGAGGACTTCTCCCATTCGACCGCCATTACGTGCTCTGACTGGAGACCTGGAAATGAAAACATGATTTGTAGTACAGATGGTGCCTTTGGTCGCTAGTGCGAGAAGTAAGTAGCTCATTTTACGTCAGCTACGTCAGGTCCAAAACTTCGGAGGGCCATCTGTAGGTACTAAAAAACATCGTATGAGACACGTGCAAAAAGGAAATTCGTAACTAGTGTCGATTTAAAACACTCCCTATCGGTCGTGTTTTAGAACATCGCCCCTCGTTTCGAATTTCGTGATTTTCGCACTTGTGTCGTAATGTAGGTACTATTTTCAGCCATGACATGTTTTTCTTAGTAGAACCAGGCCTGCTACCGCGAACACTGAAGTTCGTAACTTTTGGGGATTTTGTCTCTGTCACTCCAACGGAGGCGTCATTAGAGTGACAGAGAAGAATCCCCGAAATTTGCGGATTTCGTATCGTAGTATTCGTAGTTCGCAGTAGGGCCGCAGGCCAAGCATGTAATATGGTGTCACTTTTGCACGAACCGAATTCACTAAACCGTTCCTGTGAGTAATATATTTTTCCTAACTAGTGCGGAAAAGTGAACTTTGCGCACGCCTCGCGTGCGTTATTTCTCTTTTTAAGGCACTTGTTGTGAAAAAAGTCGTTGGATAACTCGGGTGATTGTCGCTCTCGTTTCACTCGGGCTCCAACTATCACCCTCGACGAAAAAAAAATTTTTTGCACTTGCATCGAAATGTACTAAAGTAATCAAGCAAAATCATTAATTTGCACTTCAGCTTGACATGAGAGTATGAGAGCAACGTCCTGGAGAGGACGAGAAAAATATTAAACGATAATTACCTAATAGTATGTTCAAGCCTCCTTCGCACTCAATAATTTTATTGATTCTGTTGGCTTAGCAAAAAACTTGCCTAGGATTTATTTTGGACGTTATCAGCATGCCTAGCCAAGCTGCCATTCTGCAATCGTATACGATAAGCGACAAGTGATAAATGTATGAGAATGACAGATTCGAACGAGAAGTCACGTGACCATTTCCATACATTATTATGGTCACGTAACTTGTCGTATACGATGGCAGAATAGCACCTAGTTACTTGGCTAGGCCTGCAGGTGTATATGTACAGCGTGGGTATTTGATACGGGCGAATAATTAATCCAGCTATAATATCTGATCCTACGAATCGTATAAGATAACCATTTCGTTAAATTTTGTTGTTGATTAGGTGTAATGATTTTTCTAAAGTGCAACCCAGCAGCAATGTATGCCGGCCAACTGACATGAGACTCGTATGACGTTTAGATACTTATGTCTACTTTAAGCATGAATGTAGGATTAATATGGATTTGACAACGTTATAATACTAGCAAGAACGAAAGGGATGGTCTTATGAAACTTTTTACTAGTGGAAGTGAAAAGGAACGATAATCGTCCGTCCTTATCACTGTGCCACTATTTTTTGTGTGTGTGTGCATTAAATGCTAAATGTAAGTGCCAGACAAATGCGTTGAATACGTCACTAAGTGCCTGTGTGGCACTTTCTTCTTAGTAGTAAGTGACTATGTCTATCCCTCTTAGTGGCACACTATGTGCGGCCCCTCGACTTTAAGTAATGTGGCTACCAGTGGATGCAATACATTGCGGGCTCAATTATTTTGTATGAAAAAAAAAATACCTTAATTTCTAAAATAAATTTATGTAAATAGGTTCCCTAGGTCCGATAGTAATCGCCACTAAAATATTCGCCCGTATCAAATACACACGCTGTATAAGTAGTATTGTGTCGCGTGTAAGGATTTTTGAATTTTCCCACTGGGGTTATGTCTGAAAGCGGCTAGGGCTAGGTACAGCGGCCCTACCGCGCTACCGCGAACTTCAAAATATTTGTCTCTCTCACTCTAATGACGCCTTCGTTGGAGTGACAGAGAAAAACCCTCGAAATTTACGAATTTCGATTTTCGCGGAAGTAGGCCAGACCTGTGGCCCTACCGCGAAAAACGAAATTCGTAAATTTCGAGGATTTGTCTCTCTCACACTAATGATGCCTTCGTTTAAGTGACAGAGAAAATTTTGTCTAAGGCTAGAGACACGTAACACAATGTAGAATAGGGATGTAACGGAGTTCTGCTTCTGCTTCTGTTTCCGCGGAACTTCCGTTTTGTTTTACACATCCGCTTCTGTTCTGGTTTTGTTATTTTTAAAACAGAAGTTATAGCGGATGTCGGAGCCTACCGCGACGGTGGGAGATGAACGGCGTACATCAAAAAACAACAGGTTTATACCTGTCATTCGTTCATTTCTCAGCTTGCCATCTCTCTACCTACCCTTAACAGCTATTCTACTAGCTCTCACTCGAGCTCCGCTTCTGGTTCCGGTTCTGTTTTCGGTTCCGCTTACGCTTCTGCTTCCGTTAAACTAAATTCAAAACTTCTGCTTCCGCTTCCGTTAAAACACATCCGTTACATCCCTGATGTAGAATACTCACTGCAGCCATTCATGAGCAGGCAGGTGAGACGCCGGGAGCGCTGGAACAGCGTCTTCATGGTGGATCCCGTTACTTTGTTGCAGAAGTTCACGGCCAGGCACTCCAACTACGGGAAACGGTTGAAGTTTCTTTATACCATGGTATGATAACATGTTCCGGAGTAAACAAGGAAACTTATAATTTAGCTATGTCTGTCTGTCCGCAGCATAGCTCAGTAACCGTAAGGCACTGGTCTCACCGCGAGCTACTAAGCTCATAGCTTAGTCATAGTAGCTCGCGGTGAGACCAGTGCCTTACGTTAATACTAGAATTTTGCAATTTGGTATGGCTATAAATATTAGTCATGCTGATAAAGTGGTAGAATAAAATGTAGGAAAAAAAATGTTTTAGGTCCCCCATACGTGAAGAAAATCAATATTTTCGGAGAAAAAATTGTGCCCCCTTCTTATTTCATACGTGAGTCCGAAAAGTATGATTTTTTTAAATTAGATATTAGATTATTTTTATAGAATACCTACTTTAAAAAATTAAAACTATTTGGACCATAATCCTCCGAGCCGTGTTTTTTTTAATGTCTCGCATAAAACGCTCGCATATTCCGACATTACGGCTACCCTCTGTTTCCATGAAAAACGGAGCCCGAATGCCCGAATTTGGCAGTGTAGGTACCTATAGAGTATAGACACTCGTAAATTGTCGAGAGCTTGGAATGGCATATATGTCTATTACTGTGTGTTGGCAATGTATTGTTTGGCATACAGCAGTAGGTGATTATTGAGCGTTTCGAATCTTCGATCGAAACTCTCAATAATCATGATTGATTCGTGTGTTAGGATCACGTTGTCATTTGTTAGTGGTTATAAACAGGTCTTCGATCGAAACTCTCAATAATCATGTTGGTTTCGTGTGTTAGGATTCAGGACCTGTGTGAGATTTGAAATGCTCAATCAGTTTCGTATAATACTTGCCCTAAACATCCTATGGGTTGTTTTCGTTTGATTCCAAACGCACAATTAGGTTTTCTGTGAAAAATGCTTGTCTTCATTTCAGTTAAATACACTTGCCGCAAACAACATATATATGTTTTTCATTTACGTTCGTTTGATTTGAAACGCTCAGTAGATATAAGACATTCTGATTTATACTCTGCTAAACAGCGAGTTTAAAGTTCATATAATTAACTAAAACAGCAAAAGCTTAACGCTACACGCTGTCTAAGGCGGCCAACCCTCAGACAGCAATGCTAGGGCCCCAAGAAGCGTTCCTGGTACTGACCCTCATAGCGTGGCGCTATGGCGTTTCGCACAACACGTGAGACAAATTGATCAAGTTCGTCAGACGTGCACTTACCCCTTGTGCTTCGGGTATGGGTAATCAAACTTATCGACCGCGTAAGAATGAAATACCCCATAGTTCTATTCATGAGTTTCAACACATTACTAAGATGCACATCGGGTGGCCAATCCGAGGCATAGTTCATGTGTTGGGGTCGTCCGGTCGTCAACTTCCCGGCAAACATTACGCACGGATTTTTATTTATATGAACGAATGAAGAAAACTTTAAAAGCGCGATGTAGAACCTCGCTTTTCCTAATGAACGTAAGATTAGAATTATGGACACAGAAATTCAAGCTTTATGTTAAATATCGTAAGTTCATATTAACCAACACAAATTGTTACTTATTTCATTTTCTATGTTCGCAGCAATAACAAGTGCAGTCTTGCATTTTAATTGAAATTGGAGTCATTCGTATTGACGCAAACGTTTATGTTATGTTACTATCGAGAATGCACATTATTATTAGTTATTTAGTAATTTTGTTGCTATCGATGTTAATCATATTTTGGAATTTCATTTTAGACATTCACCTTAATCATCAAAACTGAACACTAATCAACACGTATATTTTGATCATTATACAATGGGTATATTGTTCCTACGTACCTATATTTAGCTTACGGTTTACTAATTCGAGATAGTTAGAATATAACAGACTGTTTAATTTACTAATAGAGAGTTAATTTATTAAATGTGAGCTTACTAGGACATAATAGACTAGCTATTATTTCACTGTTTAACTCTAACTTTTTACCTATTTTATTTATCAAGTTTTCAATAATTGAGGTCTTAAAACTAAAGTAAGAGTCAAGTATAGTTATTAATTACAGGCTAAATGAGATGGAAATAACAAGAAATAATATAAGGCTTAATCCTATTTATTTTTTAAGTTATTATAACAATTACATGGCACTAAAAATATATTAATATGATAAAACTATTATTAATAACTGATGACTTCACTCAACTTTTTTACAATTTTTTCCACTAGACCTTCGGTTGCATTTAGTAGCTCGTCGTAATCACTTTGCACAACGTACTGCACCGATACAGCGTTGGTCTCGACGCTTGATTCAATATCCGAAATACTAATTTTTATGACACGCTTCCCCTTTGATACTTTTCTGATAACGTGTGAATTTAATCCCATGTCTGTCTTCCTCTTTCCCTTTTTTGCGTTTTTTCTTTCACATTTTGGCTGCTTTAGCGGGATTTCTTGCGACGGATTTAAAAGCACATCTTGATATTTCAAATAAGCATCCATATCTTGTGAGTAGTTTAAAGTTTCGTTTATGTTCTCATTTAATTGTGAGTAAAATGGTAGGACGGTAACGTTGCACTCATCAGTGGAGTTAACTGGTTGCGAGCTCTGCAAAAAAACAATTATATTACTACATGATCGAAATATTATGAAATAAAGCCTCTTAAAATATATAAAAACAAGATTACTTACCATTTTAATGTATTTCCTAATATTTATTTACAATTGAATGCAAGTAGAAGTGCTCGTAGTTTGAATTCACGAAATGAAGTATAAATTATTTTATAAAAGTTTCATTTTATAGTACTCTGTTTTTGCATATTATGCAGTTTGGTAAAGAATAATACATGCAAATAGACAGGTTCAAACCTGTTTCTTGTTAAATAAGTGCATCGCATCCCGTTAGTAAGTAATTAGATACGGCATTTTCTATATCTTTTCCCATGGTAAGCAAGTTGAATTTGATCCGCCAAAATTCGTTTATAAAGCCTTATTAGTTATTAGCTAAGTATAAAACATAGTATACGATAAAAATATATTATAGCCTTCACAACGAATAAATCTTTATGATCGGCATGTATTGTAACCCGATGATACTTTGATGTTCCGACACTGGCATACGTTTTATTTTCCAGTAAACATGATTTGCTGACGTGAATATCTATGTACAGGGAAGTGAAACATTTCAAAACTTAGGTTTCTGCATATGTTTTTGCGATTCAGTTATTTTGTGCTGGTTATAATTTGCGAGCATGGGTTGTTAACTTCTGATAACTTGATTTTGCCATATAATAATACCTAATGCATTTTTCATTTCATTAATTGACTTTATAGAAAGTGGTTGTGTTACTACTTCGTTTTGACTCCACAGCGAACTTGTTCACCTTGAAATGATGTATGTAAGTTTGAATAATATTGTGATATTTTGTTTTATTTCCATTTTTTGTAATTTGGTTTATGGTTATAATTTGAGAGACTCCTAAGTAATTTATCAAATTATTTACATTTACAGGTCTGACAGCGAATACTACGTAAAACGTACCAATAGCCGAGAAACTGAATCGGCAGATGAAACCGAAACTATAAGGCATGTATTTCATATTTTCTAGTAATTTAACGTGATTGATTTATGTGTACTAGGTACCTAACATTATATTTATTCTTTGTTATAGAGTTCCACAAAAGAAAACGGTGAAGAGGAAAATCACTCCACGTAAGCCAAAACCTAATGCGGACCACGGTTGGATGGTAGATGACGAGGACGAATACGGTGGCCCCCAACAAACTGGAGTGAAAGAGCCCGCAAATAAGAGGTATTATTTATCGTTTAAAATAATTATGAAGTGTTACAGTAACATAGGTATTTGTACCCATACAAACCTAGAATGTAAAAAAATGTTAATGTCTATTATTTCAGTAAAAAAACAAAGCCGAAAGCCTCAGAGAAGAAATCGAGTGCTCATCTAGTGCCGCCTCCTTCCGAACATGGGTGGTTTACAAATTGGGGAGATGATGACCAGGCAATAGAGGCGCATCGCCGTGCCGGAACCTTGACGTCGGTGCTGTCGCGGCGCGTTCCCGGAGGCCACGTGCGACGTTCAGCTTCCTTAACGGGTGATCTTTATGTTGAACTTAGATTGTATAACGTAGCTGATATTCAAAACGTAACGCCTCAAGACCGTTGGGAGAAAGCCTTGATTAATTTAAAGTATCGACTTGATTCGAATTCGCCCGCCGTAGATGGCGTAAATAATTTGCTTCAATTTTGTAAGCAAGATTTTACAGATGAAGGCACCTTCTTTCCAGATAAAATTAATCATTAACAATTTCAAGGCTATTTCCTTACTATCTAAACCCAGTTTCTATAATACTCGTGTAATATAACAGCAAGTAAAATGCAGCATAGTTCAATATTTTGTTCCGTGTGTGATATTAGTATCCCAAGTAAAGCCTTTTCTGCCCACCTACGTTCAATCTTACATAAAAATAACAATTCTATACAATTAACTCCTAATATTGAAAAAATTAGTAGTGCCTTTCGCAGTAGGATTGCATCGTATAGAGTACGTGGTCCGAAAATTTCACTCCTCGAAACACCGGATAGGTTTTTGAAGGCTATTCGGGGCCTAGTTCGAAAAATTCTAGAAGCTAGACGGGCGTCATTCGGGTCGATAAAGGTTAATTTTGAGTTGTTTGCTGAATTCTGTTTACCAAAAAATGAGACAAATGAAATTAAATCATTTGCTACGAAGAATATAATCATACATCAAATTTATGATTTCAAAGAAATATTTTCAATGATGTCAGATACTTTATGTAAGAAAATTGACGAATTTCAAGAAAGGGACAGCGGTTGGAGTTTTATACGAAACCTATATTTAGAAGTAAATATTAACAAATATAATCCCCTAAGAGCTTCTAAATTTATAGAGTTGCCTGAAACCATTAAACTTAAGAGGGCTTGCGTTAATATTAAAAATAGTGACAATTACTGTTTTTTATGGTGTATAATTGCGGCCTTATTTCCCGTACAAAAGAATCAGGATCGAATATCCTCTTATCCACGTTTTGAAAAGCACCTAAACACAAAAAACATGTCGTTTCCAGTTAGTCTCTCTGACATCAAAATATTCGAAAAAAATAATAGGAATATAAGTGTTAATGTTTACGGATTAAGAAAAAACCAGGTCGTAGGCCCGCTATACAAAACAGACAAAAGGAAAAAACATCATGTCAATTTATTAATGTTGGAAAATGGTAACCAATCACATTATTGCTTAATAAAAAATTTAGCACGTCTTTTAAAAAAACAGTTAACTAAACACAACGGGAAAATATTTCTTTGCGAAGAATGTTTGTTGTTTTTCCACACCGCAGATAAATTAAACAAACACATATGCGGCCGCGTTGCAACCCATTTACCAAATCCTGGTTCCTTTATTCAGTTTAAAAACTATGAAAGAATGCAACCTATGCCTTTTGTAGTATATGCAGATTTTGAATGCATATTACAACCGATCTCGTCTGACGTATTTGATTCAAAATGTACTAGCTCGTTACGGAAACATATCCCGGCTGCATTTGCATATTATATTGTATGTTCCTATGACAATTCCCTTAATAAATATATAAGTTATCGAGGGCAAGATTGTGTACAAAAATTTCTCGAATATTTAAAAAAGGATATAGGTTTGATTAGTGAAATTTATAAGCACCCCGCGCCATTAAAACTTACGGCGGAAGAGGAGATTCAGTTTCAGAAAGCAAAGTGTTGCTTTATTTGTAATAAATTATTATTAGATGATAAAGTAAGAGATCATTGTCATTTAACTGGCCATTTTAGAGGCGCTGCTCATTCGTTTTGTAATATCCAATTTCGCCTTCCAAGGTTTGTTAGCTGTTTTTTTCATAATCTATCGGGTTACGACTGCCATTTGTTTATTCGTGAGTTAGGAGAAATGAAAGGCGGTTTAAAAGTTATTGCGAAAAATAAGGAAAATTACATATCATTCACGAAATTCTTGCAAATAGGTGAAAATGAGTTTTGGCCAGTGCGTTTCGTTGACTCTTTCAAATTTTTAGGAACTAGTTTGGAAAAATTAGCAGTAGATTTAAATGACCATGACTTTGTACACTTAGAGAGGTTTTTTCCTGTCCGTCACCAATTTGATCTTCTTAGAGTAAAAGGTGTATATCCGTACGATTACATTACTTCTTGGGATGCTTATGAGGAAAAAAAATTACCACCCCAACATAGTTTTTACAACTCATTAACCAAAGGTAATATTCTAAACTCTGCCTATGAGCATGCTAAGCGTGTATGGAACGTATTTAACCTTAAGACCTTAGGACATTATACAGACTTATATCTTCAAACAGACGTTCTGTTGTTAGCTGATATATTCGAGAACTTCAGACAGACCTCTTTGGTGAACTATAAGTTAGATCCCGCTTTTTACATGACAGCCCCAAGTTTAAGTTTTGATGCTATGTTACGCATTACGGATGTTCAGTTAGAGCTCATAAGTGACCTCGAAATAATAAGAATGATTCAAAAAGGTATCCGCGGAGGTATTTGTCTTTGTTCGACTAGATACGCACGCGCAAATAATAAGTATCTACCCTTTTATAACGCGTCTGCTCCAGATTCGTTTTTGTTTTATATAGATTGTAATAACTTGTACGGTTATGCAATGTGCAGTTATTTACCATATGCCGATTTTAAGTTATTGAACAAAGATGAAATAGAAAACATTAATTTTCTAGAAATTCCAGATGACAGTCCCCACGGTTATATTTTAGAAGTAGATTTAGAGTATCCTGAAAGTCTACATAATTTACATAATGATTTTCCATTTTGTCCTCAAAAGTTTACGCCTCCTGGATCTAAGACTTCTAAACTTATCCCAAACCTTTACGACAAATATGAGTACGTTATACATTACATTTATTTAAAAACCTGCGTGAGACATGGATTAAAACTTAAAAAGATACATAGAGCTATTCAGTTCAAACAAAGTCGATTTATTCAACAGTATATCGAGTTAAATACAGAGTTGAGAAAAAACGCTAAATCGGAATTTCAGATGAATTTCTATAAACTCCTCAATAACAGCCTATTCGGGAAAACATTAGAAGCTACAGAAAATAGGACAAACGTGATGCTGGTTAATCAATGGAATGATAGTACGAATAAAACGAAGAAAAGAACTAGTGCTGAAGTGTTAATAGCGCGACCTAACTTCCATAGTGCAAGTGTATTTACTGAAAATTTAGTCGCCATTCAAATGAACCCTGAAATAATTACCCTTGATAAACCAATCTATATAGGATTCACTGTTTTGGAAATATCAAAATCTCATATGTACAACTTTCACTATTCACATATAAAACCGTATTACGGAAAAAATGTTAGTATGTGCTATACTGATACAGATTCTTTTTTGTACTTTATTAAAACAGATGACATATATACAGATTTGAAATTGAATTTCCTATCTCTTTTCGACACCAGTAATTACGAAGTAAACAACATATATGGCATTCAACAAATAAATAAAAAAGAACCCGGATTATTTAAGGATGAACTAGGTGGTCAACTAATTGTCGAATTTGTCGGTCTTAGGTCAAAACTTTACTGCATTCAAACCGAAGAAAAACAGTTAAAAAAAGCCAAAGGTACTAAGACACATGCGGTTAAGAGTCTCATATTTCGAGATTATAAAAACATCCTCTTCAACAAAGAATTGATGCGCAAGAGAAATACGCTATTTAAATCTATAAAGCACGAAATTTTTACTCAATCTCTTAATAAAGTTGCCTTATCCTCGAACGACGACAAACGAATTGTATTAAAAGACAATATTCGGACCATTTCTTGGGGCCATGCTTCGTATTTTTAGATATCGATATACTTTCTGTTTGATTAACAAAATGTTAGTATTTGCTACTCGTATGAAAAAAGCTATGATAAATAAATGAGGCGTTTTACTACCGCGGAGCTCGTTTATACTAGAGTTATTAAATTGACTGGGCTTAGCGTAATTATAATACTGAATACATTACTGAATATAAATGTGTAAAATAAACATATCTGTGTATTGAAATTGTCAAGTGAAATAAATGTTTATCCGTTTAATTCGTTTTTCTTTTTATAACCCTCGTTATTCTCAATGCTCAGTTCTTATTCTTAAACTAATTGATTGTTATTATACTATTCGATGTTGTTAAAATAATTGTGCATTACGTTATGAAACAAAGTTTCGTAATACGAACTGAACATTGTATACTTCTAGTCTTATGATAAGAGGTACAACCGATATGAAATAAAAGAAATAAGGTATTAAATTAACAATTTATTTATAAAAAATATCAGCATTCTCAGCAATCCATTTCTTAATACAAATTACATTTTTTAATGAACAGTGCTTATCAATTACATATTCAAAACTAGAAATTTTATATTTTTGTTTGAGGAACGTATTATACAGTACTAAAAAGTTTGGGCAACCTTTTTGTGCGATGTCAATTACTTCACAATTGTCACATAATTCTTGAATCCATTTAATTTTTTCTAGGCCTTTTACATATATTTTCTTTTTTTCAAGATAAGGCTTTATTATATTTTTAAAATGTCTATAATCGATATGACCTTCGCTCCAACGAAAACCAAACGTTTTTTCGATCCAGCACACGTGTCTACGTTCTTCGAGTGACAAACGTGAGTACGGATATGGTGGTTTTATTGAAAACACTAGAGTGAAGTCATCAGTAGCCAAAGCCAACTCTTTAATAATGAATTTATTCTGCCAATCCTTGAAGCCTTGTATATCCACAATGTAGCTATTTATATTCATGATATTTTTTTTACTAAACTGCTCAATGGTTTATATTCCACAATACAATCGTTAAATATTAAACAAAAGGCAGATGTATTATCAGGAATTTCTGAATCACTTTCGATTTCTATTCTCACATCTATAGGTCCTGACTTCAAACGATCATTTTGTCTTGAAGTATCCAAAACATATAATGCACACTTTTTAAAGTCGTGTATGTTTAACAACGGTTCGGCACGACGTCCATGGTATGACTGTTGAAACCTTGTATATTGTTCATATAATATTGCATAGTTGTCGTGCTCGAATTTCACATTTAAACTTTCGTATGGAAAATAAGTAGAGTTTAAAAATACTCTGACTTCGCGTAAATTACAATGATCAAACCTTGAGAAATCCTCATTAGAATTATTTTTTCTGTTGGTCGACAAAGCTAACACAACGAACCGTGGTTTTTCTAACTGAGATGATGTTTTGATTGCCCAAGTATGTTTAGTTGTTTTGGGTAACAGTGGATACTCATATAAATCCCAATTCCTAAAAGCTAAGTTGAGCGGTCGGTCCTTTTCTATCAACAATGTGTAACATGTGTAATCGTTGGCGATCTGATACTTTAATATGTGGCACGCGCCAAACAATTTTGTCAATAACAATATCCTCTAATACCTCATTTGTGTTAAGTTGTACTGCATTTAAATTTGTATTACTTCGTAGCAAAATCAACTCATGCTTACAATTTATTATTATTTTGTTAAAGTCTTCTGCAAACCCTAAAATTTTGTTTAAAGGCAACGAGACAGCAAATCGACCATCGTGCGTATTTTTTGTGCCATTCAAGTCCCACCCCCATGCCTTTGACATCGAGGATTCGTTACTATTCATTGATAACAGAGATTTTATGGTGGTGGTGATACCTACATTTTTTACTTTGTCGATTTCAACCCCATTCAATTCGTAACGAATATCTTGGAACAGGAATAGAAATGGATTATTAGTGAATTGAATGCTATTCACTTTAAGTTTAGATTCTCTGTTTATTATCGTAACGGTTCCTTCTAAATACAATGTACTAGCACACGGTAAGACATATAAATCTTGTTGATTAATAGGTATCCGAATTTCATCATTGTTATTAAACGTTGTTACATAAGGTCTGTATGAATGAACTTCGTAGCTTTCAATAGCATTGTCTTCTGCAAAAGACTCGGCAACGTCAAGTATTTCACTCATTTTAATAGTCCAATTAGTTTCAAAAACTTTATGTTTTCCTTTGTTAATTTGATAGGTGTTTTCCTTTTCACAGCTGTTTTCAAACTAAAACTTCTAGATGGGCAGTGCGTCTTTTTATTAAAGTCTATCATTACACTTTTTTCTTGAGATGAAAATATAACTGAATATCTTCTCCCCTTAAATTTATCAATTGGTTTTTCGCGTCAAGGATGCGCACATTAATTGAACTTATAGTATCTTGGTTCACAGGAAAATAAATTACGTTTCGTGGCACTTCTATGATTCGATATCCAGGTGGCACATTAGGAACAAATTCATGAATTATATGGCTAGGTTTTCCGTTAACAAATGAACCACTAACGATATCGCATTCGATCCGTATGACGGTCGTTGATATAATGTTAACCGGATATTGTGAACAGTTTATTATATTAGCTTTAAGTATTTCATTTCCAAAACCAATAGTTCTCCCGATCGTGTGTTTCTTTTCAAAATGAACGTCTTTTGAACAAAATAATTTCGTTTTCAGTGTATTGTTATTACAAATTAATTTGAAAGTGCAATTTTTGACATTATCTTTTATGTAATCGCCAATATCTTCGAGTTCATATGATCCTTCCGGTATTTCAATGCATTCATTATCACCATAACAAAATTTATTATTTCTACTGTCAATGTTTGGTATTGAATTAAAAGTTGAAAAATATAAAAGTCCGCACTCATACTCTCCTTTCAACTGTAAAGGAGGAGAATAATTTGTAGTAAGTGTTGAAGTCAATCCCGTTACAGATAAGGTGAACGACATTTTGTAAACTGGTAATTTTCACGTAATGCTTTACATTTTATATTGTTTTTTCCAAAAGTTTCTTAAGTAGTTTAAACATAAGTGTCCACAATTTACAGTATCAAATTTTTGATACGCACAATAATTATAAAAAATTTCGTAATCCTTTAAATACGTAATAAGTTCAACAGGAGGTTTTAAATCTCCATAACTATTGAAATATTCACAATACGCATTTAATTTCACATAGGCTACCCAGTGAGTCCCGTTATTCTTAGAGCTATCTAAATTTACAATTGCACACTCCACGCGCCTTGGACGTTTTGGTAAATTATCGCGCATGAAAACACCTCTGAAATAGGGTATGTCACTTCCAAATTGAATTAGATCTATGTTTGTGAGAGCTCTCCTTGGTAGCCTTCTGCCTAGTTTTTTGTTGTGTTTAGAAATATACCACTGCCTTTCTTATATGGTTTTATGTATAAGCCCTTGCCAATAGCAATTGACTCCATCATTTTATTGTGGCGTTCAGACTCCTGTAGGTTCTTTTGTGCTGATTTATAGTCATTCACTGCTTTTGCAATACCAGCGGCACCGCCAGCTAACGAGCCAAGAGCAGACAACCCGGCAAAAATTGGAATTAAGGGCAGAATTCCACCAGTTTTCGGGATTGGGATAATACGCGGTAAACGAATAGGTGAATGTTTTTTAAGTAACTTTCTTGCTGCTTTATATGCACACTTAATTGTTGATGTATCGTCTTTTGGTTTTTGCTTTTTAATATGCGATCGAATTTTAGAAACGATCTTTTTAAATGTTTTGATTCCAGCACCAGCGCGTAATTTAGTTTTTAGGATTTTGTTCACTAACCATGAAGCTACTTTTTCACCTTTGCTAGCATTTGCTGAATTAAGTCTTTGTTTTGCCATTTTTATTAACTCTCTATCAGCTCTATGACGATTAACTAGGTCCGAATGATTGCTGTACGCGATATCGTGTTGCTTGCAGGCTTCGTCCAATTGATTTATGCCACGGTCGCCTCTTAACAATCTTTCTTCAAGTTTGGTACCTGGTCCGCAATAGTTATATCCAGGCAAATGTAATTCAAAAGGTAGGTTATTTATCACGCTATTAATAAGTCCACTTCCTTGCATCACTTATTATTTAATGATGACAAATAGAATACTACATTTATTTATATTAAACTAAATCAACTGTGTTTATCCAACTATTTTCTGCCTCGCTAAGGCCTAACCATTTAACAAAAAGTTTATTTCCCCTCCTTTTTATGACCTTTTCAATAAGATATACATTAGGATGAGCCGTTTTTTGTAGTTCTTGTTTATAAAACGAGCCGAGTATATTATTTTTACGATAATCTTCAATGTTATAGGTTACTGGTTTGGTATTTTTAACTTTGGTAATATTGAACAGTTCTGTAGACCAGTTTGGAGTATATCCCTTTTTAAAAGCTGATTTGTGCTTACTTATTCTTACACAGTCTCCTATTTTAAGCTTAATTTCTTTCTGAGACACGTTGTTTTGTTTGTTCAAGATGTTATTTCTGACAACATGCTCATTTGTATGATTTACATCATCCGGTTTAAATTTAGTTGTCCGATGTTTAGTCTCATTATAGGTTTTAACTATATTATTTAGTGGCGTTCCTATCCATTTAAAGTGTCCAAGTAAACTAAAATGTTTGTACAGTTTGGTTTTTAATGTTCTTATTAGTCGTTCTACAATAGAAGCTTTCTTCGTGGAATACGAAGAGTAGTGATTTATATGTTTTTCTCTCATCAACTTACGAAATACATCGTTGTAAAACTCTTTACCCATATCTGTTTGTAAATTTCGTGGAATGTGATTAGAACCCAAAATATTCAGTAACGCCAGCGCTATTTCTGTTTTAGTTTTTGATTTTACAGGTACAGCCCACGCATATTTGGAAAAACAGTCAATAACAACCAAAATATATTTATATCCCTTGTTTACGGAACTAAATTTAATCATATCGATCAAATCAGCTTGCCACAAATCATTGATGCCCCTTAATATCACCGGGCAGCGCCTAAAATTTCTTCTTGCATCTTTATGAATTTCGTTTACAATATCTTGCTTGCTCATTGTTTACTCTCTTTAAAAATTTTCATAACCTCCTCCTTGGTGCAAAACTTTGTCTCAATTTCCTTCAAACTAGAGTTTACGTGTTGAAGGCGAAGTATGATATTAGCCAAATTAGTCTGAATAGATTTATTTATATGATCTACATATTCCTTATTAACCGCTTCATCGTTCGTAAGCGGGGATGTTAAACCTTTAAGTCTTGCTGACCGTAAATTGTAATCTCCGCTTTGCGTCTTCTGTAATGCATCAGAACTTTGATCTACACGCAATCGCTTATGAACGTGGTGTCCAAATTTGTCGATATTCATAATCCGTCCGCTATTGACTGTGTATCAAGGTAAACTGATATTATAATAAACAAAACTCTTGTTTTATTGAATTATGTTACTTTCTCGTAATTCCTCAACTATCGATATAATCTCGTTATCAAGACCGGTATTACCGGCTTCTCGAGAAGCTATTAATAATTTCAGCCTATCAACTAACTCGTTTGGATCATCCCAATACACATAATCTATATTAGGCTTCACTTTCTTTAAAAGACATTTTAAACCGTCACCAATAGCAAGATTCTCTGTACTCTCACAAACTCTGACGTGTTTAAATAAGGGTTTAATGATCTGTAAATACTTGACACCTCTGTTACTCTTGATTGGCTTTTTTGAGTCAAAGTCTCTGTGATGAGCATTTGTTTGATTCAATATTAATTTGTAGTTTTCTTTATCGACTTCAGTCACTAAATCCAAATCTGGTGTTTTTTTAAACAGTAATTGGACAAGACCTGGTGTTTTGTCATAAGTATTAGCATTAATAGTAATTGTTTGGTCTGATACATATACTCTCTGTGTTCCCATCATAAGTTTTCCTCTTTCGAGTCTGACTCCATAAGGCACATCTTCAAATGCTTTTGCAGAAAATGAAAGCGGAGATGAATAGTTTCGATCTAAACTGGAAATGCTCTCAAAAGTTTCCTCATCGGAAGTAACCATATTAGACTCATCGTCTTCTTTTTCACTCTTGTCACTCAAATCCGAAGCATCTTCTTCATCTTGTTGAAGTTTTTCGTCTTTAGTAGTTGGACGGTTTAATTCGTAAACCGTGTCATCATGAGATGAACTTGGTTTAGTGTCACTCAAATCATACTTTACTTTTTTCGGTGTACTATGGTAATCAGGGCTAATATCAGATACATGCTTCTTTCTTCCGTCTAAAGCACTTCGATCAGCTATTTGATTGAGAGGTTGAGTGATCGGCTTAAGAATTGACTCGAGAAAGTTCTGATTTTCAGTAGACATACCACGCAACATTTTAAATTTACGCTTTACAGCATCTGCCGACTTAATAATCTCTCGTTTAGTATCTTTTTCCATGGTTACCGCAATTAATGTTGTTTCTTCGAAGAAATTAAAATGTTAAATGATGAGCATCGTATTGTGCTAGGTTTTATATGCTAATATTAATTAAGAATAATGAACGTGTCGAAATTCAATCTGTAGCATCCTTTATTTTTTTCACAGTCTTTATTTATAACTAAATAATTATAGGCTGTGCACCATATTTTAGCACACATTTCTTTGAATTGAGACCAAGGCATATCTGTATTTACATGTTCATTATATACATGACGCAAATTAGTTTCATCTTGTTTGAAAAGAATAATAAGATTTGCATTATCCCTTATTAACTGTTTAGGAATTTTGCTATACGTTTGATTAAGATAAAAACTGTCTATTTTGCAGTGACGTCCCATAGAAAAATAATCTCGAACGTTGTTTTGTTTTTCACATGCAATGTCATCAAATATCATGACTGAATCTGGTTTTGCTTGATTTGGATTTAAAACTTGTTCATTTTCATTGTATTTGAAAAACGAAACCCCAGGTACCCGACGAAGAACTTTTTCTAGAAATAAGTATTTCGGTTGAAACAAAGTTTTAGAATAAACATACACATTTTGAAACCTCAATCCGTTATCATGCATTAGAAGTCCGATAATTAAATTAGTTTTTCCGCAGTTAGAAGGACCGCATATTAGACAGCGAATAGTGCTTGGTAAAAGTTTACCGTGCCGTAAATATACTTTATTATTGGAAACTGAATAATTTTTATATAAATCTAATGACTGTGCTTGCTTTACAAACTTCATAATTTGTAAGTTTGCTAACGTCTATGCGATGTGATGATTTTCTGAACAATGAAATGGAAACTCGTTTAAACCTGTTTATAACCACTAACAAATGACAACGTGATCCTTACACACGAATCAATCATGATCATTGAGAGTTTCGATCGAAGATTCGAAACGCTCAATAATCACCTACTTACAGCTTCTCTGATACCTGTATACAATTGGAGCTGAACGCGTCAATATGCGAGTCGTCCACGAAGTTGATCCCGTACAGGTTGATCACGCGCAGGTTGGGTGTGGCAGACTTCAGCTTGTGCACGTTGATCACCTCGTAGATCTCCTCTTCTTCTTCTTCAATCTTCTCGTATGTTCCTGAAAGATCATGATCTTTATGTGATATCAGTTAAGTACTTTGTTTATCGAATGATTCACTATGTTCCTTTCTTACCCCCTATTTTATAAATGTCTCCAAACTTAGTAAGCTAATAGGTATCGTTCTTCCCATTTGGTTTTATGCAGCATTGCGAGAGATTTTAATGCTGTATACCTGACCCTATTTAGAGTCTTTAATGTCATATAAAATTGGATGGCTTGGATTCAGAGATAATCAAACTTTTTTCGAAATAAGTCTTTTGACGTAACTATATAAAACTTATTTTTCCTTGCGCACTAGCAAAAACGAACTTTGCGCATGATTCGCGCGCGGCAATTTATCTTTTTGACGCACTTGTTATGAAAAATGTCGTCCCTTACACGTGCAAAAAGTTTTCCCGCACTAGTTATGAAATGTACTATTTTAGTACAGTGGTGTACTTTTTAGGCTCTAGTGCGAGAAGTGGGTCATTTTACGTCAGGTTCAAAACTTCGGAGGGCCATCTGTACTAAAAAACGTCGTACGAGACACTTGCAAAAACAAAATTCGTAACTCGTGTCGATTTAAAACACTCCCTATCGGTCGTGTTTTAAAACATTGCCACTCGTTTCGGATTAATATATTTTAAGGATTAATATATTTTATTAGGTACCACACCTTTTGCCTGACAATAAAAAAAATGAATATACTTAACGAAACAAATTAAAATAAAAAGGGGATTGAAGTGACACTGACCATTTATTTATTGATGATGACGGGCAGCAGCGTCATCATAGTGGACACACTACTGCGATCGCCAACCCGCTTGCCCAGCGTGGCGATTATGGGCATTTACCTCCTATTGCGTCCATACGCATAGGTAATAGGAGAGACCTTTGTCCAGCAGTGGACAGATAAAGGCTGATAATGATGATGAGGAACCCTAGGTCAGTCTAAAAACATGTGAAAAAAACAAGTACTAAGAGTTTTCTTACAATCTGATTTAGAAAGTCACTAGCATACTTTCTGAATGGCTACGCTTCCAATAGGGATGATGACTGTAGTTAAAATAAATTATTTAACACTATGCACGACATACTACACGAAGAAATTATTACTAAGATGTAGATTGCAGTAATTTTTGTACAGAACTTCTATTTAATAAATTGAAAAGAACTTAAAAGAGTAGGTCATTTGGCAGTACTCAAACGTGACGTCACTTTTGAGTACCTATTTCATATAAAATTCCATAGTAGTGATCGTTTTGACAGTTCGAAAAAAGATGCTGATTTGACTTGCCAGTCATCGTGCCTCAATAGGCACGATGACTGGCAAGTCAAATCAACCAATGTTGACTGTACCTGTTTAGTTAATTGCCTCAATAATTGCCTAGAAATACGGTAAACTCACCAATGAGATGCAGAATCTCGAGGCCGTTTATGAAGTTGTATATCTTGCGCATAAACCCCTCCATGAAGATGACCTCGGACAAGCAAATGCACAGATAACGCAGCTTCGTGGGGAATGCCTGCATCTCAGAGAAGTCGTGCAACTGCATGGCTGGAAACAAAAAAGGAATGTAAAAAAAATAAGTAGGTCTACTGCCGCGAAAATCGAAATCGAAATTCGTACATTTCGGGGACTTTTCTCTGTCACTCAAACGAAGGCGAGAGCGACAAATCCTCGAAATTTACGAATTTCGTTTTTCGCGGTAGGGCCGGTGCGGTAGGAACATTTATAGTTTTAATTTTAATATTGTAATCTAAGGTGTTAGTAACAAAAGTACAGGGACAAAATGAAATATAATAACTATACAGGGTGGAATGGAACGACGATCGCTCCTGCTACCGACCGAATCTACCAACCATTACGATGAACGTACGCGTGCCGTACGTGGTCGGTGTAGCTCGGCCCTTACTATGTTAATACAAGAGGGACAGGACAGATAGTAATGTCGCCACGATCGCGATACCTGTCACTTTAACCTTGTTCTAATCTAACCATGGCACTGGTGGTGTTCACTCCTCCTCCACGACCCAAATGTCACCCTGTATACTTATTTGAAATTTCTTCATACTTACCAGTACTAAAATCAAGCAGCATATGTGTCAAATTAGGGCATTTCGCTGCCAATTCGTGTAGAACAGTGTGTGTGATCAGCTCGATTGGCAGTTCAATGTAACGCAGAGACGGGCCGAATCTTATCGATATCAATGCCAAAAGTGATTCCAAAGACCCTAAAACAAAAATCATTAAAAAATAAAAGACCCGGTGAGAGCGGTGAGTAGCTTTTAAAAAGTAGCGCTATTAAATGAATGAATGGAATTTGCATCACATGTGTTGCCATATTTATAAAATTCTTGCTAAAATAGAGGCAATTAGCGAACAGGTGCGCATGATTGATGACTTTAGGTAATTAATAGTACACTAACCAACATGTAATCCAGATATTTCAGGTCGTAGACTGACATGCGTCCATAACTTGGTGTCGTATGCTACTAAGCGCCACCTCTTGCAAACCATGGCCATCCGGCATATTTCTCGGTGTGATAAATAAGAGAATATATTTAATAATACTTTGTCCGGTAATTTCTCGATCGTCTGGAAAAGAAAAATATAGTGGTAGGTGACAGAACTACAGTATTATCAAATCGCGATTAGAATGGGATTCGAAAGTACTGTTGACACAACAGTGTATAAAGGTGATATCAGACGGTTCACTCGGATGAATGTTCACTCGCGTGAATGCTTCATTTTTGTTTCATTCCATGTTCACACAGCAAAGCTGGAATGACATAGAAATGAACATTCACTCCGCATTTCTGTCAATATGGCGTCCAATGAAGCCGTGTTTCGAGGAATAAGTTTAGTTTGTGATCATTTAATCAAGGAGTTGACAAAAAAGAAACAAAAAAAAAACGTTGCAGAACGTGCGACCATGGATTGCCAGAAGAAATTTATTAGGAGCAAAGTGTTTTGCTCGTTCCACTTGAAAACCATTTTTCCTGTCGTATTGCAAAATTACTTTAACGAAAATACGATGATACTTTTAAAAACGAATTGGACGGTAGACGATAGATTTAAACGCTCGAGTAGCAACGGTCGGCCGAATCTGAGTGAACAGTTCATTTCGTGTTCAGACGGAATGAACTGTTCATTTTCCGTTCATTCGGAGTGCAAGTGAAAGATGTCGAATGAAAATATCCAACATTGTTGAATCGGTTCACTAATGAATTCATTCGGCACTTTTGTTTCACTCCGTGGTCAGACGTGTCATTTTAAGTGAAAGATGCTGAATGAAACGAAAAAATGAACGAAAAATGAACCGTCTGATATCACCTTAAGTCAATCTGGGAAATATTCATAGTTATATTCATATATTCCTTTTCTTTGGTATATGACATCTAATATTTATAACATATATTCCTAGTTTAAGTGGAGAGACTTACAGACAATAGATTAATTAATTACTCACTACATCTATAAACAACCCTTTTCTTGGAAAATAAAGTGTCATTTATTGTGTCAACAGTACTTTCCAATCCCTTTCTGATTCCGGTTTGATAATAGTATTATGTATTTCAGTAGACAAGACGATGGAATTTATATTTTACATTCCTAACTCTTTCACAGACATTTTAAGGATGTATGCACTTATACACCGTGTTTTTATTGATTTCCGTTAAATTAAAGGGAAGCTTATTTAGGTCAAAAATAATCAATTTCTCTAAGAAACTAGTAGGTATCTTAACTCTTATTGTTATTGAGTTATTCAAAAAATAAGTTTTCATCACACTTGCTGTCAAGCGCGCCATTGTGAAATTCCCTAGGGAGTAATAGACATGTCAGTACGTCATTTAATAATGTTATTTCTTAAAACTTATTTTTTGTCGGCAAGTGTGATGAAAAACATTGTATGCATCACGGTCGGTAAGCGGAATGCTAACTCGAGTCATAAAAGCCCTCCGCCTAACGGCGTCGGGCTTCTAACACTCTCGTTATTAAATCCGTACTTACCTCCCTTAATGCACAATGTACTATTAATGACTGAACAAGTGTATTGCAACCTTTATTACATCCTAATGCTACTTATTTTGACGTGGGCCGTCAGTCACCTGAAATTAACTTTTGTGTTATTCTCAAGGTTCTATCACACTTACTATTTCGTTTATAAGTAAGAAAACGAAAAAAATTTTTTTTTACGAGTACGACTAAAAGCTATATATCAGGTAGCTCCAATTATCGTACCAAGCAGCCTGCTAAATTTAACGGAATTAAAAAAAACACGGTGTATAGGCTATAAATGTAATATTATACCATACCGAATACTTTAAGCACCAGTTGCACACTTTAGCTAAGCTAAAAAACATGAGATTAAACGTAAAATATAGTAAAAAAATATTGATTTTTCAGTGTGTAAGTGTACTAACAAAATATTAATTATACATTACACAACATAAAATGTAGTGTATAATAAATATTTTGTTAGTATATAATAGTTTTCAACGTGAATATAAAAATGTAGGCTAGATCATTAGTTCTATGCTATGTTGGGATACAATTTAACACAGTGCTCTAGATTCCACAACATTACCGTGTTCGCAAATGGGCTTCGAACTTTGCCATCTTCTGTCAAATAGACCTGACTGGCTTCCAGGGCCAATTGGCCCCATATATCTGTTCCCAGATCCATGATACAATGTTAAATATTCACCACAAACACTAACAATCCATTCGAAACTGAAAAATGACACTAATCACACGTTCACTTCATGTGCGTGGAAAGTTAGTGGACAGCGGAGAATACGAAACGCTGTGTTTAATTTTGGAATCATCTGGGAGTAGTCGAGGCTAAAGTACGCTACAGGAAATATTGGTGGAATGTGTCAAACACGACCCTTTTTAATAAATTTAATGAGTTTCAATTGTAATTATGAAGTAGAATATAAATATCGGAATTAAGAAATGCGAGTATTAACAATTGAATCCTGATATATCTAAAAAGTAATTTATTCAAGCTGGATGATTTTGTTTATGGAAATTGCGGGAACTCCAAAATACCGGCACTACTGGTCAACCAATTTCTATACCTATGGTAACTAAGAAATGAGGGCCATGCGGCAGGTACGTGGTTAATTATAGAATTGTACTTGGGGCAATCAGAGTTCACGAGTGTTCATTCGTAGTGTTTATATTTTTATTCTTCTCACAGAGAGCTTTATTTTAATCTTACTTTAATTTAATACAACAGCACAATTCCGTATGAACATTGAACAATGCATACCTAATTGTTGTTGTGCTTGTCTTAATGCTGTGTAAACATAAGTCGTAAACAATAGTAATACATTTTTCTAACTCTATAAACAACTAACAGTTGAATGCCCCAAAAGTTACTTAAAATAGACTTTTTTTTTATTTGGAAGTTACAGAAAAAATCCTCCTAAATATCACATCATTTCAGGCCTGCTACCGCGAACACCGAAGTTCGTAAACTTTGGGGATTTGTCTCTGTTACTCCAACGAAGGCGTCATTAGAGTGACAGAGAAAAATCCCCGAAACGGTAGCAGGCCAGCAATAAGACATCCACTGATGAACATAGGCCTCCGCTGAACACCTCATATAGCCTCATTCGTAAACAAACGTAAAACAAACTTTAACTATCTGTGAATAAGTAATGCAAGTTTATTGTGATTGCATTCCCCGCCGCGCGGTTTCTAACAATTGGCAGCTCCAAAGGTATTTCCTGGTACAGTGACTCATTATAATAATTTACACTAATAAATGTCACTAAGTTATTAACAATACATATAAATGTGAAAGCACATGAGTGTTGAAAATAATAAGGAAATGCTAGAATGGCGAAGTTACAGCACATAGATTGTTGACTGTCCTTGTCTTGTGTCCTCTTTAGTCATATTTTTTGTAGACGTCACATTATTTAATTAATAAATAATAATTACATGCAATGCAATAACAATACAATGTGTTGTAATTAAATCTGGTTACTGATTGTCTCCTGTTCGTTGCCGCCGCGATTTGGGCTCTACTTTCACTTACGATCAGGTGGAGTGGAGCCACTTTGTTGTGCCAACATAAAAAAAAAAAAAAATCGTGTATATTTCAGCTACTAGTGTATTATTCACATAACAGAGAAGGAACTATAGGACGCTCACCCACCCACAGTCTTGCTTTGATTGGCTGACCAATAAGAGCTTAGGATGTATTCTAGGCGTGAAAGTGCACTTGAGGTGTTGTATTCTAAATGTAATTTAGTATATTACCTACGTAGACTATGTGGACATCTACGAACAAATAAAACATGGAAGCCGCACGCCATACTAAATTTTCTAAACCGGTCCTGGATTTTAGTTGACAAGTGTCACCCCCTCTTCAATCCGTCTCGATAATGAATTTCAGTATCAACCTATAAAAACTTAAACCGCCATTTAAAAATAGTTGTGATTGGTCCATCAAAGTTTTGATTGGCTTTATTCTATAAACATTTTTCAAAGATGTTGCGCCGAAATATGCGCGGTGTTAAGAAAAGCGCTATGTCCTGCCCATCTTGGCACAATTGAACAATTGGTTTTGGGGGCATTTTCGAGCTGACGTTAGACGTCCATATGGTCGCAGGTGGACATCTAGTGGCATCAACATATTCATTCTGCGAGTAGGCCTATATGACTAATTCCCTAAGGTAGCCTACCATTTTTTAAATTAATGTCTGGATCCGAGATGTATGAGGCCGTGAAACCGAAAGGATGTAAATATAAAATGTTTTTAAAACGTCTACCTAAATCAAAAAATGTATGAAAACAAAATTGTTTGTGACAAACGTCCACTATAAATAATGGCAAAATTTTGTGCTGAGGGTAAGGTCCTTCCTAGATTATGTTATGATCTATAAAAAATTGCTGTATTTGCATAACTTTACTAACAAAACAACACAGGAAGAAGAATAAATAATATATGTATGTAGGTAAATATATTCAGTAAATTACAGAACATTTTAGAGCGAATATAGCGATAAAGATAGACAATCAGGATGCTTAGCCAAGTTGCCAATCGCTAACGTTAATCGTCAATCGTAAACGAAAGGCTACCTGTCTTTGTCGCACCAATATGAAAGAGTGACAGAGAGGGACTACGATACGCTACTAAGCGTTAGCGATTGGCAACTTGGCTAAGCACCCAGCTGTGTCGCTATGTTGACGCGTTTGCAATTTGCATGCATTGATAATTGTTTTTACCTGTGATGACTGAAACGTCGTGTTCCTGCTATACTGCCACATCTCAAAATATAATTGTGTTGTAAAAGTGACCATATTTTCCTGCGTAACGGTCACATCTTCTATAAAATTAGATTCTGAAATGTAGTGGCCATACAGCAGGCACGCGACGAAAAATTATGTGCTACGTAGGTATGTAGTTAGTATTTATATTGAAGCGTAGGACTAATTTTAATTTCACGGATGGAGACATCTGTTTCACATAACTCGGTCATATCCTCCAGCATAACTGAAATTAAAGTACAGGAATAGACGCAAAAATATGGAGCTCCTGATTTATGTGCGGTTAGTGCAGTTGTTTATTCTTCATAACATGAGTTTTCAGTTTAGACTATTGTTTGCACGTTGTATCATTTGTCTTGTAAACATCTGGATTTGGAACAAGAATTGAAGGTACAACATACAACGTAAAATCAGATTTAATTTTTACTCTCGTTATTTTACTACTTCACACAGGGATTGTATCGTCCTATTACTGCAAATCCTATTAATTTAATTATCATGATAGTTAAATTCATTATCGAATAACATGATACGTGCACATAGCTAGTTTTGCAGTAATAGGACGATATGGTGGTTAGATAAATACTAAAATAAAATGATTGAATCCTTGATTCGTCACAAATGTTGAATAAATACGATTTAATAAATACTTATCATGAGATAATCTTATACAAATCAAATTAGTCCCACGGTAAGCTCAATTGGGACTTGTGCTGTGGATATGATGACGTACAGTATAATAGATACTATAGATAGATACATAATATAGACATTTTAATGCATAGGAAATAAATATTAACTAAGACTAACGATCAAGTATTTGTGGTACAAACAGAAAGAGATGCCCTTAACGGGAATCTAACCTAAGATCATTCTGTATGCAATCTCAATCGTTGGAAGTCATCGTATATTCGAAGTAAATTAGGTCGTGTAGGTACTACTAATTTGTGTAAATTTTTTATTTATTCTTGTTTTGATATTTCATTTAAACGTTTGTTTAGAAAATTATATCGTTACCTGATAATCTGTGAATTAATTAGTGTAAATATCTAAGATTTAAACTAATTCAATGAAAGAACATGCTATGGGGTGCAATATAAAATCTGGAAACTTTAAAGTAAAGTCATTTACCATAACTTGTTTTTTCCTAAAGCTTGAACCTGTCTCATCTCTGGAAATAGCAGCGGCAGCAGTGTCTACGTTCAAAATCCCCCACGAATCCATTTTGATTATTTTTTTTCGCAAATATCACACTCACTTCAAAACAATTGGCTCACGATTAAAACAATGTTACACATCCACAAACTCTTAACCTTGTTTTAATTTCACTCACTATCACATTGGCGCGAAATTTTATTATTACATACATTCACCCAGCGCACAACCAGACTTCCGACATATCGTCTGTCTGTCCATTTAATGTGTAACGAATACAAATGTGATGTGATGTTAGCGCAGTAAAGTTATACTGTAGCACATGTATGTAACTATATGCTGTCAGATATTTAAATTGGCAAGCCAAAATAAGTTCGGCATTTTGCTTCAACTGGGCGCTGACCGAGGTGTTGGCTGCCAAGAAGATTCGTATTGCATTCGTGTCCCAGTAATGCTACGCCGAACGACATCTAGTTGTATTACTCATCTATTTAGAGAAGATGATGCGTATTTAATCTTGATTAAATAAAACAAACGTTAACAGTCTAATTTCAAAGATTCGACTAAAATGTAAGTAGGTGCTGAAGTTGGAAAAATAAAAAGGGTTATTTAAACTTAAAAATATCGCTTTAGCGGCTTTAGCTTATAGCAATTCTATGTAATACGGTGGCAAATATGTATTCGGGTCGCCGATTGAAGTAGCTGCCGTAGCCTATGAACGCTTGCAACTCCAGAGTGTGTTTATGTATTACACACTACTCCAAACTTGCATAAACAGCAAAACGGACAGAAGATTCAGTGAGTTTTTCATCGTTAACAAAAGGCATCCTCGTGGAGTTTTAGCTACCGTACTCAACAGTATACCGCTACACGTCACTAGAGAATCTAGAGATATGGTTATAAATTCAACAATTGGTTACGAATCTCTTTGGGTATACTTTGATAAATTTTCATGCTAATAGTACATGTATAAATTGTACGTATGTAAATTGTGATCAATCATCCCAACAAGCGTAACAAAAATACATAGATGTACTCTGTGTTTTTCGGATTAGAATTAATAATGTTTGCAATCTTGAAACGTACTTTTATTTAAAAATATTTTTATTGTATTTCTAAAACAGTACATTTGGATACAAGTGCAAAAAAAAATTTTTTTGACGAGGGTGAAAGTTGGAGCCCGAGTGAAACGAGGGCGACAATCATCCTAGTTAAAAAGAAGTTTTTACACGTGTATCGAACGACTTTTTTCATAACAAGTGCATTAAAAAGAGAAATTAACGCACGCGTAGCGTGCGCTAAGTTTAGTTTTCCGCACTAGTTAGGAAAACAATTTTCCTTATTTACTATTTTAGTACCGATGGTGCTTGATTTAGGCGCTAGTGCAAGAAGTGGCTCACTTTACGTCAGGTCCAAAACTTCGGAGGTATGTGTATCTGTACTAAAAAACGTCGTACGAGACACGTTAAAAAAGGAAATTCAGAAATTTCTTGTTTTCGCACCTGTGTCGTAATGTATGTACTATTTTATAACTGTATGTGTGTATATTCTTCAATGTGCGCCTTATTTTTCAATAGTGCAATACTGGTCTAGATTGTTTACTTTATTTTTAATTCCATAAAACGTAGCAGATTATTATCATAATAGAATATAATAGATATGGCACCTCTATCAATAAATTTCGACTATGTGCAGTCTCACCTACAATATCAGCAAATTCATAATATGGCATAAGGTAAAATTGTGTTAGCACATCAACATTTATGCCCTTGACTGTATGTATATTTTTGCACTACACGTGTTATCAATTATTTTGATACTTAATACTACTGAACTAAAAATAGGATTCATAATAGAACAATATTTTAAATAATATAATAATAATAATAATATTTTTGCCTATACAATGTCCCACTGCTGCACATAGGCCTCCTTTCATACTTATATCAATTTTTAAAGCGACATTAAAATTGCAAATTATATTTTTGACAAAATTGTTTTGTCTCTATTGTTAAATGCATTCTAATATATACTTTGTCTAAAGGTGCGGTTAAACTAAAAGAGCATTCGCTGTTCTAACCTCCCACTCTACGAAATTCGATCGGTACACAAAACGTGATTGGTTGATTTCTTAGAACGGGCGCTAGAACAGCGAATGCTCTTTTGGTTTAAACGCACCTTAAGGCTTGTCGGTAGATGAATAAAGCTTTTATCCCTGCCGTATCAAAGTTTTTTTTTATGTTGAATATGGCAACATCCAGCATTCATTCCTTCAGTTCCTTCCATTCCTTTTGACAGCAATGACCCAATGACAGATAAATCATTCGTTCAATTAATGTTTTTATTCATTCGAATTTGAACCAGTTGTTTTGTTTTGCTTCTGATTTAATTACGTATAGACGGAGTGTTAATTTATTACGCGCATTTCCGATACCATGAAATAACTTTACTACGAGTGCTTCTCAAAACCTACACTGAAGTGTAGTTGGTGGATAAGAATCGACGTATACCTATACAGGCGCACTCAATCTCAGTGTAGATTAGTTCGTCTGGTTGGACGGTGTATTTTTTATCAGAAAATGCGCGAGCATCTCAGTTCTTGCTGACTTTGTTTAGTTCGTCGCGCGGGAAGCTGCTGGTCGGTTGGGAACCGATAGTTATGACTGATTATTTATAATAAAAAAGTGACTTTACTCTATTAGTTCGCGAGTGTTTATAAAATAAAAAAATCTCGCAATGGAATCTGAGGGAATTATTTCAGGATTGTTGCCTGAGTATTTAGTTAGTTTTGTGGATGAACTGGACGAGCATCCTTGGCTCTTTGCGTCCCTGGCGTCAATTCTAGTGGGTCTGAGTGGTATTTTGCCTCTATTCATCATTCCAATCGACGAGACAGCTTCATTTAAGGATGGATGTAAGTTCGCTTTGTTTACGATCGTTACGCCATGACCATGTGATACTATTTATAGTTTTTTTTCGCTTGTCATCTCATGCATGTTTTATGCCAGAAAATTGATGTCTTTGTCTTATTTTGATGTCATATTTTTGTTATTAATGTAATGTGCAATCCAATCTGTATGCTAATTTTAATCATAACCTTTCCTTAACCTCTATGATAAAATAACAAATGGTAAAAACTGTATTCTGATCACTAATACTTTAAATTTATATGTTAAACTCATCCTAAAGTACTACTTTTTGTATTGAGAGCATATTTATAAACATTTCTCTCACCATGTGTCATCATGGTGATAAAAAGTTATAGAGATAATTATCTAGAAGTGGGACAATAACAATGTATTTTATCATTCCTGCCGTCACCAGTCAAAACAAATAAACTATTAATTGACATTTATTTCTCCTGACATACTCTCAGAATATTAATTAACATAATAAGTATCTAAAACGATATTGCTCCTAGTAAGCAGGATGTTAATGAAATGAAATCAGATAATTTACATAAATCTAAGTGTTCCTATAAATATTTTAATAAGTATGATCAGGGCTGCCATCCATCCAATCTTCATGGATTTATCCTAGATCTGAGAACTATTAGGGGAACATCCGGACATTTTTCATGGGAGGGAACACCTCAAGTTTTTACCAGAATATTGTGTACAAAGTTCAGGGAAAAAAGGATACACCAAATTCCTAGGTTTAGTCCCGGGTTGAGTCTGTCCTGATTACAGTATTCTGGGATGGCATCCCTAGGTATGATCACAAAGTACCCAAAACAATCTCTGGTATGATGTTATGAATGTTATGATCTTAAGGTTTATGACAAATATTGCATGTCAGCTGTTTTACTCTAATGAATTAGATAAAAGGCTTATTACTTACTTTTTTATTTTGACTATTTAGAGGTATTGCATGATCAGTATTTTAATGCTATGGTGTATCAAAATTTTTACAAATATTGTATTTTCCTCATACCTATAACGGAAAATTAATGCATCTAACACTTTATCATGCCAATCTATCATTTGACAATCCTCACAAGTGTGGTTTTATCTGAATCGGCCCGAAATAGTTTATCTGGCTGTAGCAACACTCCTAGCAAGATTGCGAGAAGATTGTGACATTGGCCAAATTGGCCAATGGAAAGTTCTAATAGGTAGATAAAAACATTGACTAGGTATTGATTGATTTCACTTTTAATTTAGTAATAGGAATAGGCATCTTATAGTTTTCGGTTTTTTTCTAGAGTAATAACAAATGAAGATAATGGAGATAAAACAATTATAATGGAAATAATTAACTCCAGTGTTAACAGTTAAAAATATTTTTGAAATATTCTTTGACATTATAATGAAATAAAACTATGAAAACGGATAAACTCGCGTATATTAACTAATTTTAACTTCATTCCGACGTTTCGAACACTTTACAGGGTTCGTGGTCTGCATATATAATATAATTTTTAGTGCAGATGGTGCCTTTTTAAGTTCTAGTGAAAAACAGGAAATTCGTAACTCATGTCGATTTAAAACATCGCCACTCATTTCGGATTTCCTGTTTTTCGCACTTGTGTCGTAATGTACTAGTCTAATTCTATAAGATTTATAAAATGTAAGCAAAAAAGTCCATAAAACATATTATTATGCTGATAAGATGTCAAACCAAAATGTTATCAAAATAATAAAAAGAGTAGATTCATATGAGGACGAGTATTTAGGTGTAGGTATAAAATGGTAAAATGCAACATATAGGTATATTTAGTAGAATATTTTTTTAATAGGATGAAACTCCACTGCATTCACATTATATTTTTTTGATGTAAAAATAACAAAAAGATAAGTTAATTAAGTTCTTTGAAAAAATCCTTATTGTATTAAGTACTGACACGACCTTTTGACGATACGTTGCGTGGGTTCCTTCCTTGCGACAGTACAATCTCTACATATACCTACATTTTAAATGTATAATAGAATGTCACCAAGAGCAATTTCACAGTTGGACGCACTTATTGGGACCAGCTGCGGTCGGTTGATAAGACAAATAGGGTGGTATAGGTAGGTGAATTGCGGCATGCGAGAATTTTAACCGCATTGGGAACAGTTAGGTGATAGATTCACGATAACATGTTTGATATATTATACCTACTTAGTCATGATAGATTCATCTATCACATAACTTCGTACCGCATCTATCACTTTGAGATGTGTGTGGATTACTATGGATTAGGTAGTTTGTAGACTTCAAGATTTTTTATTGTTTCCAAAAACGAACTTATTATAAAATATCTACCTACCTACTGTAACTGAAATCTAACCATAAATAGGTTTACGACAACCGACCTATAAAGAAGACACAGAAATTGGTTTGTGTCCAGCCCGACAAACAAACGGATATAAGCACTAAATTATTTGCTAATGTTGAAACCTTCTCTTCAATCAATTAAACGGCCTAACGATAAAACCATGTAAATTGACCTTTCGCACTGCGGTAATATCAATATCGATAAGGCTGGATGCGCGATGTGTCACACGCTAAACTCTTTGTTCTAAGAGAGCGGAAAGTGCGATACTATATCTATATTACTATTATCTATCAAAAATCTGCGGATTGCTTTTAGTAAATTCGTAATAATCTGCCCGAGTACCCCAAAAGAGTGCTACATTGCGCCTATGATAGCCATAGTCTCCTACTACTAGACAATCTCGGCAGTAATAACAATAACCAAACCGTGCAGAAAAGTGCTATAATTATGAATTCATTACCGCACGGGCGCCGAAAAGTCTCACCTTCTTTTGCATAGGTTCACTATTAAAAATCGCACTCACTGAGCATTGTAAAATCAATTTACGAAGATTTTGATTGATTTATTCATATTCAGACGTAGGTAGGTAAGTAAAGATCGAAGAACTGGCGCGAGTTTCTTGCACAACGCATCAGCATTGCGATACCGCGAGAAAATGCCGCCAGCATCCTCGGAAAATGCCACAAGGGCCAATCTAAGAAATATAGGTAGGTTAATTTATGTATGTGAATTAAATTCTACAGTTATAAATGTCCCGAAATTGTAATTATCTTTTGAAAATAAAATTTTCTAAAGATTCTATGAAAAACATGTCCGTGTTGTGTTCGCAATTACGAAATAGTTGGTTCTGACTTGGTGTAGCCCGGCGGTATAGAAACATGTTTACGTTTACTCTAAAAAGTCCCCGTTATACATACAATGGATGTGTAGGTACATTCTGCAGATCATATCTAGTTGCCTACAACGGCTGGAGACTTTTATCCAGATAAGAACAGTGGAAACTGCAATTGGAAACCCCCGAGCATATAAATGCTTTTTAATCACATATTATAATAATATATCTATATTATTTTGTGGCTTAAACTAAATTGAGGCAGTTTCAAAACACCTTATTGTTGAAAATCGTTTCATTACAAATCTACGTGAACTTCCGATTCATTCTTGTCCTTCGCAGATCAAATGTCCATGGCAGTCAAAGTCATGGACATCAAGATATTCAATACCTCTGTGTTCAATACTATGAGCGCCTCTGCCTTTACCTTTGATTTCTTCGATAATGATACAATTTTCAAAAGTTCAGAATAAAACATGTATCTAAGGTATGTGAATTTTGATACCGTAGAATCATAAACGATTTATGAAATCACACGACATGCAAAAATAGTACTGAATTACCCGGATTCCGAATACACCATATTTGATTCGTATACTTTGGCAATCGTAATCTCAAGTGACAGTAGGAATCAATCACAAATATCACAATACAATGTTGCATTACATTTTATTTACTTTGTAGAATGATAAGGGAAACCCGTAAAGTGTATGTTATCTTTACGTGCCGTACGTGAGAAGATAGTTGACCATTAAGGTCATTAAATGCCATGCTATCTAAAACAAATAGTAAACAGACATAATGTTATGGAAAGCAGACCATTGTGGTGTTCCGGTTTGATCATTTTGCTTGTTTACTAACACACAAGGTATACCATTTACTAGAAAATTACCCAATAACTGTTCACAAAACAAAACACTATGTTGTATATTGACACTGGCACAATAACATACAATATTAAAGATTATACATAATCAGTCAGTCGTACTAACTGAGAAATTCGTTTGTGGGGAATAGATACTAGTAAAATATAGCTACCGACTATCATTCTGTTTTCGAGAGTTATATAAGTTATATTATATGTATATGATTTAAATTTTCACAAGTCTTGTTAATGAATACAAGTAACAAACGCATGAAAAGTTAGCCCCTTCAGAAAAACTGAAATTTGTTACGTTTGTTATCACAAAATTGGTTCTGCAGATATCCCAGAATCGAAACGTTTCCACAAAGCACCCTCGTATCAATTTACTTAATTTGCTTCTAAACGTATTCTTTTTCTTTACCTTACCTAGAACTTCGTTTATAGTTTATTTTTATTCCTTTATCTCCGTGCCAGCCAACTAGCTAGTTTTGTGTTTTTGTATGATCGAAAAAGGCGATATCATTGTCTTTTTAAATCAAACCAGACTCTTAAATCCTGATATTGATTTCTAAGAACGGTTGAAGAATTTTGATGTCGGATGCCATCTGCAATTTAGGCTCGGGGTCCATTAATGATTATGGAGAATAAAGGTGCGTTCAAACCAAAAGAGCATTCGCTGTTCTATCCCCCGTTCTACGAAATCAACCAATCACGTTTTGTGTAACGATCGAATTTCGTAGAGTGGGGGGTTAGAATAGCGAATGCTCTTTTGGTTTGAACGCACCTTAAGATTTCGGTGAAATGTCCTGGAATTTGAATGTATTACAATTTTGTTCAAGGTATGTTAGAGTATTTAATGCCCTGAACAAAAGAACATGCCTTATTACCACCCTATTTTCTACACTAAAATGAAAGGCAGCATTTTTGAGAATTCAAAGTTGTCATGAGCTCTTGAGATATTTTAACCTAGCAACAAGAAAGTCAAGCAACTCTTATCTATAATCCTTAAACAAGAAAATTCATAGGCTACTGTTCTCGAAAATAGTAACGCATAATGCCAAAACGTGGTTCGATATCTCAAACTCACAAGCACTAGAAAAGCATGATACACTTTAAACAAGTGTTTTTAAAAACAGCCAGTATTGCCAAAGGACAATGAACGAAATTCCATTAAAAACATTGTTATCACCCGTCTGTCTGTCCACTTATCGATATACGTGAGCCATCAACGCCACTGATAGCGCAGATGTGAACCCTATGACATTGGAATAGGCTTGTGTGACAGATGACCGATTGTTGATGATTGACCTTATTTATATCTACGTTCATTGTTCTTGTGGTGAAACTCTTGACTTGTTAGACGGTTAGTCATTTTTTCAGCCTCACATCAGTACAAAGAAATAGTTTAAATTCGCCTGGCATCAGACAATAGGTCGGATGGACTGAATTAGCGTGTAAGCGATGTCATAAGCTTTAATTTTTCTTGATGAAATCTCAAATTTCCCAATACTTACTCTTCACGCCTCTCTGAATCGGTTTTAGGGATTCAATCCCCAGAGATACTACCTCTTCTATGTGTACACAATCACTAAGCATCGGAGAACCAGGTTTATAATTGTTTTTGGTGTTCTCAGACATATTTCTACACTAAAAAGTTTTTAAGTACCCTAAAGGCCTGTATCATCCTCGAATAAAATTTATATGTATGTCTGATAGATTTAGCTCCCTTTTTGTTTTATATCGTTTGTCCTTTTTGTTTTATATCGTGCTCAATGCTGACAAAACTAAGATGGTAATAATACGATCTCCTTACTTACAAGTGTCCAACCCCTCAACTCCTGTTATAACCCATAGTTTTTCTTGTATACATAACAATACATTAGACTGCCGATGTATCCCAATTAAGCGTGTTAACTGTGTAACGTATTTAGGACTCATAGTAGATGAACATTTATCCTGGACGCATCATGTAGATTTTATTTGTAACAAGCTCAGAATATTACTAGGTAAATTTTATTATTTAAGATTTAAAGTTCCTTTACATATCCTTAAGTATTTGTATGTATCTTTAGTAGAATCAATAATAGGTTATGCTCTTGACTGTTACGGGTTGACTACCAAAACTAATTTAAAGAAAATAGAATTCATGCAAGTAAGATTCCTTAAGCTGTTAGTAAATAATAAAACCAAAGAAAAGTTCAAAAAAGATTATAGAAATTTATTTAAAGTATGTAACATTCTTCCTGCTAGCCTTAAGCATAAATATTTAATATTGTTAAATAATCATAATAGTCGCGAGCATAACCAGTTACTCAGTAATGACGTTTGTGGAACCAGGTCGGTGTCTGCGGGCAAGTTTGTTGTTCCCAGGGTCACCAACTACTACGGCGACAGATGCCTTCAGAAACGCCTGCCTTATTTACTCAACAGCCTGCCCACAGACATCAGGCTGGAAGCCAATAAAGCGAAATTCGGTAAAAAGCTGAAAAGTTACCTTGCCAGTAATATCATTTAAATAATTTAGAGCCTTATTAGATATTATGCGTAAAGTAAAAAAATTATAAAATTTTATATAAGAGAGTAGAGACTGCACGATCCCACAGTCAAACTGTGAAAACTGTTTTGTGGGACTTTGTTTTTATGTCACTGTATATTTTGTATGTTAATAAATAAATAATAATAAAAAAATAAAATAATATGTCTGGGGAAAAGGACAGTAATAATTTTCTCTGAAGAACCCGTGTATTGTGAAGCAGGACTTGTATGTGAGCTTGTCCTCTGTGTTATCCTATCCGAATCGTGGCATCTTTCGAATAGTGAAGGTACTAGACTTAGTACTTGCTCTTAATAATGCTTGATAAAGTCAGTAGTAATAACTTGTACTATTGAGACTATTGGACATTCCGATAGCGTTAAATAAACATGCAACGTCATTCTTGTAAAGACAAGAAATTCCCATACTAACGCACTTAACTTGAAAACCTTGTAAGTATGTACCTACCTTAATATGTGACAAGATTATTTATCAGTAGATACAGCCAATCGATAGCGATTTGACTACAGTTATCAGCAATCACGATGTAGTATTGCAGGATTAACTAAATTGAAGATTATACCGTCAATAAAAACCTGTCTACGCTTATCCTTAGGATTAGCGGGGCGTCGGACTCCCATATTACTAAGGAGCTGTAGGAAATTAAAATAAATGATAGGTTCATAATTCATAATATTATAATGCCCCAGTTTATACGAAGGCACGGACATACGCGCGTTTTAACTTTTGTGGCCGAGTCATTGGACGGCAGATATCTGTTGCACTGGGTACAACGGAGGCGGAATACATGTCTCTTTTGTCTGACTTCAATATTCAAAATACATGGATGCATTTGACTACCGTGTCGCCACTGAAATTTTGATTAGCGAGTAGACATTCACAAGACAGACACTGTTTTCTCAAATAATTTAGTACAAAAAGAAAAAGACCGAAGTAGTGTCTTGTTGATTGAACTGCATCATCGTATTCATGATAATTGCGTCCAATTGCCTCTATCGAATCCAGCTTTTCTATTTCGTCATCACTAGATGGATGGAATGACTTGTAATCACGATAAATAGCGCAGTCATACAGCTGATAGTGACAAAAGTGGTTGACCATGACACACTACGAAGAGTACAATGACATTTGGAAGAGTAGATTTTATAGTTATCGTTGTAATTATGTTCGGGTGCCATAAATGACAAAAACTGCTGACGCTATTTAGTTAGTCGACTCATTTTGCTTTAAACCTGTGATAATAATGATCAAATAGGTACTACAATTTACGACTTACATTTACCTATATTGGTAATATATTTATCAAGTAAACTTTTTCACGTGTCACGATTTAGATTTTGCCTCCGTACAGTCTCCATTCTTCGGTAGGCGTCTCAAGTAAATTTCGCAAAACGAATTACACTCGTTTGGAACCGGCAGCAGTTCTTTTCAATCGTAATCTGTAATTTAAATTATCAAAAAGCGTATAACATATAAAATTCAGATTAATATTAATACCGGCGGCAGCATCCATATCCGCAACTTGCTTCCTATTCCTAATACAATATTATATTACCTACGTACCTGGACCTACGAACCTACGTACCTACGAAGCTGGAGGTTCCGGGTTCGAATCCCGGCGAGGGCATTCTTTGTGTATTTATTTATCACAAAGTTTGTTCCTTGGTCATGGCTGTCTATGTATTTAAGTATCTATATATTATGTATCTATCTATTATATATATCGTCGCCTGGTACTCACATCACAAGCCTTAATTGAGCTTACCGTGGGACTAGGTCGATTTGTGTAAGATGTCCCAAGATATTTATTTATTTATTTATTTATTTATTTACGTAATACCTAATTAACGTTAAGAAGCCGAAGAAGCTTGCCTCAATTTGCAATTAATTACAAGTTGCAACGTGACAATCACAGCTATTCGTTCTTTTTACTAGAAACTCGAGAACAGATGTATTTTTCAATACTTATTTTGAAATGCAAGGTACAGTGCAGAGGTTTTAATGAAGATAAGTCAACATTTAACAGAATGTCTGTCGGGTCGGGTTGCCTAGTTTCTTATACATTCCTCATCCAATTATATAGAATCAAAGCAAATCTTTTCGGCTCTTCCTAGGAAGTGCTATCGAGGAAGCGTGTTTTTATGAATCGTATAGCAACTGTAGCAAGTTAGCAAGGTTAACGTAAGTGGAATGACGAGCGCGCGTACATAATTTAAATTTGCGTGAAGCAGGGCGATTAATATGCGTGCTTCACGGATGAACTAATTGCCAAGTTCAAGGGGAGAATGTTGTTATCATTATCAACAATCGAAAAAATGGTGCAATTTAATGTAATTGGCGACACTTTTTTCTGTCATTTTAAGTGTTTTAGAGCAATTCTCAAAAAGTTTGAACTGTATAAAGCACATTGTTAAGGTGCATTTAGACCAAACGAGCATTCGCTCATTCTATCCCCAACTACGAAATCAACGAATTTCGACGAATCACCTTTTGTGTAACGAACAAATTTCGTAGAGTGGGGGATAGAATCAGCGATTGCTCGTTTGGTCTAAATGCACCTTTAACTAACGGTTTAGTTTTCCTATTTCGTTACCATTCTTATGTATGATAATCAATATGTATGACTGTATGTCTATTATTTCGCATAATTAAGAAACGCCACAATCGATTAAGCTTTAATTATAAATAAATAAGCATTAATTGAATTAATATAGTTGGTAACATAACAGTATCTCACGCATTTAGCTCTAATAATCGTGTAATTTTTTTTTGAGAATTGCTCTTTAATCGACCAAGCTAGTATACCAGGAGCGCTAATGGGGCTATGTTTAACTTGAATTTAATCTTAACTCTGGTCGAAAAACAACCTTACATCTAGAGTTCTAGAGTGACCTGATTTTCTTATGATTTTTCTATTATTAAAACAGAATTTCAGATTTTTTTTATTTTTATTTATATAGTATTTTAGACACACGGCGTTACTCGCCCAGCTATCAGCTATCATCGCCGGGCGAGTATCGTCTTTTATTTACAAGGGAGTGCTTATCTTTTGTTCGTGTTTATAGCCGATAGTTCATAGCTTAGTATGGCTTAGTAGCTCGCGGTGAGACCAGTGCCTTACGCCTATAAAAGGAAACTAATGCGATCTAAAGTTTCCTACAAAATCAAAGGTTTAGCACGCCGCAAAAAATGCGGCAGTTGCAGCACAATCGCAAACATCTGCGTATAGGCATTACACAGTAGTATGGTCGCGGACCTTAACTGATTGGTTAATACTGGCCGTCACACATAAATCAATTTAGAAAATAAATATTAGATGTCATATACCAAATAACAAATACCAAGATCACCAACGGCCGAGGTGGGAATCGAACCTCGGCTACTCGGTCTTAGCAACCACTGGTCAAATTTCTCGGGTATATGTATACAATATCTTACAAGGCTAGGCGCCATTGACCATACTCTAAGGGCAAACAATACAGGCATGCACCTTCTATCTGACCTTTCGGTTTTCTGGTACAGCCTAAATTCACGAAAGCTGGCACGAATGGATCGAGTAAGTGACAGAAAGTATCTATTTGTGGATGTCTTAATGACAGTAGATACAGGTTGGTATTGGTATAGCACGGCCGCATACACACAATGATAGATGTTATTCATTTCATTCATTCCATTCGTGCCAGCTTTAGTGAATTTACTTGTAAAGCGAGAAAAAATACAGTTTAGAAACTGATCAAGTCCAGGATAGAATGTTTTGACTTGTAAACTCGTCAGAGTTAACCCTTTCCTTATTAATTCCAGCGGGGGCAGCGACATTACGGATACTGCTGAGCTTCGCAGTTGGCGGGCTACTGGGAGACGTGTTCCTCCACCTCCTACCAGAGGCCTGGGAGCATGACTTCGCCTCCACGAAAGGTAGGGCTACTTCTTCAGATACTGCATTTTTTTTTTTAATTGTTTAGAACCTTTTCGTTCCGCCCGAACGAACACTTTATGAGCAGTTGTCAAAAATTTTGTACACAATTTTTTACCGCTAAATGCCTACGTTACCATTTCCAAAAAAAGATAACAAATAGGAAAATTAACCATCTATCTTAATTGTGTATAAACTTAAAGAACTACACCAATCTACGAACAAATAAAACATGGAAGCCGCACGCCATACTGAATTGCCTTTCAAATACGGTCCTGAATTTTAGTTGACAAATGTCACCCCCTTTTCAATGCATCACGGCGATGAATTTCAATGTCAGCCTATAAAAACTTACACCGCTATTTAAAAATAGTTGTGATTGGTCCATCAAAGTTTTGATTGGCTATATTCGATAAACATTTGTCAAAGATGTTGCGCCGTGATATGCGCGGTTTTAAGAAAAATGTGTCGTGCCCATCTTGGCACAATTGAACAACTGTTTCTGGGGGCATTTTTGAGCTGGCGTTAGACGTCCATGTTATATATGGTCGCAGACTCCAATAATATTTACACAAGTTTTACCCATAGTGTCTCAGGATCTCAGAAAGCTGACTGCCTTTCTTAAGTAGGTACTTATTTATTTATTTACATATGTAAATATAAGTAGGCATCTGCTATTTATAAATGTTCATTCAAAATAATTACAATTAAAGCATTTAAAATATTTGAACCAAAATAACTCAACGATCAACAAAACATTTAAGGATCACTGACTTGTGTACGTAGGTAGATCACAGTAAGTACAACATGATATGTCCTTTGTATTAAGTTGTTTGGTATTGTTGGTTGGTACCTTATAAAGTGCCTACAACTTCAAAAGTTCAAATGAATCATAGCAAGATGTAAAAAATATCAGTTGTGTCGAAGTGTCACAGCTAAGCCATATGGTAGGTACCTTTATCGATATTATGTTCAGAAGATGTACCTACGTCATCGAAAAAAAACGAGAAATCAATTAGTACCTACGTAGTATTTTTTTATACAAAAAATAAATAAAAACGCCAGTAAACTTGTTAAACAGTTTGTACCAAAATAACTTAACCTGCCAGGTGCCGGGTCAAATATACTCTTTTGCTTCAAGTGGGTTAAACTAAGTACGCAGTGGGTCAAGTACTCAATTGGGTTATTTTATTTACCCTGTGGAAATCGAGTTGTTTGGATTCTTGCCACTGATATACCCACCGTGGTATACCGGCTTATCAAATAATGGGTGTATGTTATTAATATGATTAAAAACTGGGTATTTATCAATATCATGCAAGTAAGAGTTATAGAGCACCCGATAGTTCGGCACTATTGCAAATGCCACCGCGGTAAGTTACTTTACTAATAATGTAGATGACCGTGTCAACTTACTTAAAATCTCATAATGGGTGTATGATATTTATGACTTTCCTGACAGATCGTCCGAGCATAACTAACTAGGCTTTCTAGCCGATTTCACTGCACATATTGCGTAATAGTTACCTACTTGAACATTAACAGTAGATTGTCAATGGTTTCTTTAGGAAATGTAACGCACTGGGCTTCGGTTGAGTTGACATAGTTCTGAACCGAACATCTGTCTTCTAAATATATCACCGATTTTCTAAAAAAGAGAAGTTATAAATTAGGTCAAGAATCCGTTTACGTTTTAGATTTTTTTGTGTGTTTCTTACACGGATGTAATTGTATTTGTCGAAAGAAAAGAATCTGAAGATACAACGCATTCACTTACTTTATGAGTGCTTTTTATTTGTATGGATTTTGATTGTTAGATACTCGTCATACTCGTACTATTGTTAAAGCTGGCGTATTTTATACATTCATCATCATTTATCCCTATTTTATTTTACTAGAAAAGAAAATTCTCTGTACTTGGGAAAATGAGTAATATTCATATCAACTAGGAAGGAACGCACGCTTCATTCACACGCTCGCGACACAAAACCTCCACTAACGTCTACGACAAACATACAACAATTTAAACTCTTTGCTATTGGTAATATGATCGCTTTTAATGCTTGATTCTCAACACAAAACCTCGGCAAGTGTCCACAGAAACAAGTAAATTAAAACTCGACTTTATGCGACTAGTTACATGATTGATTATACCTGGTAATTGCAATTGATACACAAAACCTCAGCTGTCGCATTACAAACACAAACAAGATGGACCTTATTTCATTGTAATAAGGTTTACTAATTGTTATTTATGTGGATTGTCAGCCCTAAAAATATGATCACGATTTTGATCCTTGTGCCTCAGACTTAGGTACTAAAATGTGAACATATTATTGGACGTGCCTATTGTTTACGTTTGAATAAGGAAAACCGATGTGTGTCACTGTACGGCAATGGACTTCAACTTAGTCCTATCATGTAGCGTTTATAGGTTATGTTTATAAATAGTATGGCTTATCGATCGCGCTTCTGCCATAAAAATAAAGGTAACAGGAATTGTCACCCGTGTTTCCATAGTGATAATAATAATAATAGAAGCCAGAAAGATGTGATAATAAAGCCTTTATTATTAAGGTATTAGTTTATTATCTGCAGCCTTTCTTTGTTATAATGCCCAACAGCTACTCGTAGAAGCTAGTCAAGTTACCTATCCATTTATGTACAAATTCCTAGTTTTGTACCTTGTCACAGTACCCGTCAATATGAAAGCTGTTACGAATCTGTTATTCTCATTATAGGTACCTATAAGGTCATCATCATTATCATTATTATCAGCCTAATCTTAGTCCACTGCTAGACGGAAGCCTTTCAGATACTTGAATCCTTTAGTAACTAAGTAAATTCATCCAGGGAAAGAGCTGGGGTGGTGACAAATGTATTCTTACTGCCGTCACCACGCGTCGAGGCATTATAAGGTCCAAATTGGTCAATAAATAAATTAATATTGTTCTTCTTCACCGTACTTCTGTTGTGAAAGTCAACGATTCTCGTCACTTATCAGTTAACATAGTTAGTGTTATTTGTCAACATGCAATAATATTTTTCTGATAAATCTGTTTATAGGACTGCCTTATCGAAGCCTGATCACTGATCAGTTGTTAAAGCGGTGAAGTTTGTTCACGTGTCGGTTTATTTGTGTTTGTTAAACCAAGCTATTAAGATACACAGTACATTTCGTGTTTATTGTATGTTGATAGAGTGTGCGTGACAAATTTTAATTGTGGTAGAGAGAAATGATTACTATTATTTAAATATCTCAAATACGAATTCAGTTATAATGAAGATTTGAAATACCTACCTCGTCCGTCAAAATTGAACGCTAATCTAATTCAAAACGTCTATCTTTTCAGAGGGCGAACACGTATCCATGAAATGCGGTCTCTGGTGCCTCTTCGGAATGCTAGTCTTCATCATAGTAGAGAAACTCTTCGCAGCTTCGGAAGAGGAAGAGGAACCGAAAACGAACGGGTCCATACAGCAGATAGAGATAGAAGAGATAGACAAGCTGCTGGCGGCGGAGAAGAGAAAACGAGGGACGTCAGAGGGAGAGGGAATGTGTGGGAATGGGACGGTGACGGCTAAAGAGCTGTATGATTCATGTGTGTTCAATAATAATACTAAAGGTTAGTATGGTACTGCGATTTTACAGTTTACAGAGTATGTTCATCATACCAGTATATAATTTACCCAGTTACAGTATTCGATCATACGAATCGAATGGAAAATTAATTTCATTAAGTATATAAATATAAATATTCTGGGACATTCTTACGTTAGGGTGGTTTACGAATGTGTGAAAAAACAATTGGTATTATATTCTCGCTTCACCAGTCTATTCTAGTTCGATTAAAAAATATATATTTATACATAGATTATTACATTTATTACCAAATTAAGAGGTTGCTATGATTTAATAAAAATAATACTATTTGTATAGGAGTCCAAAAATTTTAATTGTAAAATCAGTTGATCTTACTGGCTAAGCGTAAGCGAATTAATTTCGGAATTCGTATTTTTGCCCTCAGCGGGTTCGAGGCATATTTAGTGTTTTTACCAAAAAGCAAGAAAAAGTACGAAAACAAGGAATAAATAGCTTATTGTTTACTTTTAAAATTACAGAGCTGACCTAGGCTGTCAGCTTTGCATGAAAAAGTGACCCACCTAATATGTAATTACTCGTATAAAAAATAAAAACGAAACTCTCTAAATATTTTGGATTTTATTTTATCAGCTAATAAATCGCAACTTTTTAATTTGGAAACTCAAAAATCGTCAAAATCATAGCTACCCCTGAATGTATTTATATTTCGCTGAAATTTTGCAGAGATGACGTTTAGGGTCTAAATGAATAGAAAACACCTGGTGGAAAAAGAAAAATAAAAAAAGTTTTTGAACCACCCTTTGCGACCATATATAACATGGACGTCTAACGCCAGCTCAAAAATGCCCCCTAAAACTGTTGTTCAATTGTGCCAAGATGGGTAGGACTTAGCGTTTTTCTTAACACTGCGCATATGTCGGCGCAACATCTTTGACAAATGTTTATAGAATACAGCCAATCAAAATTTTGATCGACCAATCACAAATATTTTGAAATTGCGGTTTAAGTTTTTATAGGTTGTCATTGAAATTCATTGCTGTGATGCATTGGGGAGGGGGTGACACTTGTCAACTAAAACTCAGGACCGTTTTTGAAAGGCAATTTAGTATGGCGTGCGGCTTCCATGTTTCATTTGTTCGTAGACCACCCTACTGTATATATACCAGAGTGTTTAACCGTACCACAATTGTCAGGGTCCGGCGGGTGCTGCAGCGCTCCCTCGAGCGGGTCCCCGCGCTGCGGGAAGGGGAACCGCTGGATGGGCCGCTGTCTGCTGCGCGAGGCCCGGGAGAAGGCCGCCACGCAGGCCAAGGAGAAACCGGACCGGAAAGACGTAAGTGCACCCTTCTGGCGTATTTCTAGTGTGTTGTACTGTTGTCTCACTAGAACAACCAGGCTAAGGAGAACCTGAGAGGAAAGACGTAACTGCGGACCGGGAATCCATGGACAAGACCACATAGTTGGGTCTTCAGGGGACCCTATGGTGAGGGAACCGCTGGATGGGCCGCTGCCTGGTCGGGGAGGCAAGGGAGAAGGCCGCCACACAGGCTAAGGAGAAACCAGATCGGAAAGATGTAAGTGCACCCTTCTGGCGTGTTTCTAGTGTGTTGTACTGTTGTCTCACTAGAACAACCAGGCTAAGGAGAACCTGAGAGGAAAGACGTAACTGCGGACCGGGAATCCATGGACAAGACCACATAGTTGGGTCTTCAGGGGACCCTATGGTGAGGGAACCGCTGGATGGGCCGCTGCCTGGTCGGGGAGGCAAGGGAGAAGGCCGCCACACAGGCTAAGGAGAAACCAGATCGGAAAGATGTAAGTGCACCCTTCTGGCGTGTTTCTAGTGTGTTGTACTGTTGTCTCACTAGAACAACCAGGCTAAGGAGAACCTGAGAGGAAAGACGTAACTGCGGACCGGGAATCCATGGACAAGACCACATAGTTGGGTCTTCAGGGGACCCTATGGTGAGGGAACCGCTGGATGGGCCGCTGCCTGGTCGGGGAGGCAAGGGAGAAGGCCGCCACACAGGCTAAGGAGAAACCAGATCGGAAAGATGTAAGTGCACCCTTCTGGCGTGTTTCTAGTGTGTTGTACTGTTGTCTCACTAGAACAACCAGGCTAAGGAGAACCTGAGAGGAAAGACGTAACTGCGGACCGGGAATCCATGGACAAGACCACATAGTTGGGTCTTCAGGGGACCCTATGGTGAGGGAACCGCTGGATGGGCCGCTGCCTGGTCGGGGAGGCAAGGGAGAAGGCCGCCACACAGGCTAAGGAGAAACCAGATCGGAAAGATGTAAGTGCACCCTTCTGGCGTGTTTCTAGTGTGTTGTACTGTTGTCTCACTAGAACAACCAGGCTAAGGAGAACCTGAGAGGAAAGACGTAACTGCGGACCGGGAATCCATGGACAAGACCACATAGTTGGGTCTTCAGGGGACCCTATGGTGAGGGAACCGCTGGATGGGCCGCTGCCTGGTCGGGGAGGCAAGGGAGAAGGCCGCCACACAGGCTAAGGAGAAACCAGATCGGAAAGATGTAAGTGCACCCTTCTGGCGTGTTTCTAGTGTGTTGTACTGTTGTCTCACTAGAACAACCAGGCTAAGGAGAACCTGAGAGGAAAGACGTAACTGCGGACCGGGAATCCATGGACAAGACCACATAGTTGGGTCTTCAGGGGACCCTATGGTGAGGGAACCGCTGGATGGGCCGCTGCCTGGTCGGGGAGGCAAGGGAGAAGGCCGCCACACAGGCTAAGGAGAAACCAGATCGGAAAGATGTAAGTGCACCCTTCTGGCGTGTTTCTAGTGTGTTGTACTGTTGTCTCACTAGAACAACCAGGCTAAGGAGAACCTGAGAGGAAAGACGTAACTGCGGACCGGGAATCCATGGACAAGACCACATAGTTGGGTCTTCAGGGGACCCTATGGTGAGGGAACCGCTGGATGGGCCGCTGCCTGGTCGGGGAGGCAAGGGAGAAGGCCGCCACACAGGCTAAGGAGAAACCAGATCGGAAAGATGTAAGTGCACCCTTCTGGCGTGTTTCTAGTGTGTTGTACTGTTGTCTCACTAGAACAACCAGGCTAAGGAGAACCTGAGAGGAAAGACGTAACTGCGGACCGGGAATCCATGGACAAGACCACATAGTTGGGTCTTCAGGGGACCCTATGGTGAGGGAACCGCTGGATGGGCCGCTGCCTGGTCGGGGAGGCAAGGGAGAAGGCCGCCACACAGGCTAAGGAGAAACCAGATCGGAAAGATGTAAGTGCACCCTTCTGGCGTGTTTCTAGTGTGTTGTACTGTTGTCTCACTAGAACAACCAGGCTAAGGAGAACCTGAGAGGAAAGACGTAACTGCGGACCGGGAATCCATGGACAAGACCACATAGTTGGGTCTTCAGGGGACCCTATGGTGAGGGAACCGCTGGATGGGCCGCTGCCTGGTCGGGGAGGCAAGGGAGAAGGCCGCCACACAGGCTAAGGAGAAACCACATTGGAAAGATGTAAGTGTACCCTTCTGTGCGTGTTTCTAGTGTGTGGTCTCACTAGAAAAACCAGGCTAAGGAGAAACCTGAGAGGAAAGACGTAAGTGCTGACATTTTTGGTGGGTTATCGTTATTACTCTGGATGCGCTCAGCGGGATAATACTACACAGATAGCAGGGTTGCTGAAACCTAAGCCGAAAGACAAAAGTACAGAAATTTCTGGGCAAATGCACTTGCCAAACCACATCATTGGCTTGATGTGAGAACAGCTGTTGGATGAGGCGCAAGAAGGCGCTGGCACAAGACAAGGAGAATTTGGAGGAAATATGTAAGTGTACCTTACTGTGCTTTTGTTTCTGGTGTGTTGGCACACTGGAACGACGTTGCTCTGTCAACAGGATCCCCTATGGTGAGGGAACCGCTGGATGGGCCGCTGCCTACTTTGAGAGGCAAAGGAAAAGGCCCTCACAGGCCTCATACAGGCTAAGGAGAAACCAGAGCGGAAAGACGTAAGTGCGGACATTTCTAGGGAAATGCGCTCAACCAGGGACAATACCAATACCACACAGTTGGGTCTTCAGGGGACCCTATGGTGAGGGAACCGCTGGATGGGCCGCTGCCTGCTTCAGGAGGAAGCCGCTTCGGTGCCGAAATCACTGGATGGGAAGGATTACTCTGGTCTGGAAAGCGCTCACACGGGCTAAGGAGAAACCAGAGAGGAAAGATGTAAATGTACCCTATTGTCACGGGTATTACTTTCCTCCCCCTAAAAAAAGATATCATAAGTTAATGCCCCCCCTGAATAAAATCCTGGATCTGCTATAAGGACGCCTGACCGGAAGCGTGATCGCTTATTCAGCTTAATTTATTTGAGCACTGTTAAAAGACGCTTTTTGTAATTTCTAGCCACGATTATAATTGTTCTATTTCTCTTACCTATACAAGCTCATATCAGACTTTCACTTTAAGGCTAAGAACCATCCCAAAGGACCATGGCCAGAAATGTCACCCCACCAACAGAAATGAAACATGTCTCATTTAATAGATCTTAGCAACCTGATGATTTGTTCCGAGGATCGTCATATGTACGTCTTTTCTTAGAAAACCGTGTTTTGTTTTAACATATTTTTTGCTCATTTCATTGAAAGTTTTGTTACTAGTTGATTGATAAACAAGCATGCGGGGCTGCGTGATGGTAAACAGTCACCGCAGCCTAAAGACGGCTGTAACAACTCATGGTTATCACGTACGCGTTACCGACCATGTGACGTAAAGATCTTATGCCACAATACCCAGTAAGTGCACTGCTATGTTTCACCCTTCAAACAAAACACGGTTTTCCAAGAAAACCCGATAAATAGTGCGATTCACGTTAAACTAAAAAATCATCAGTTTGCCAAGATCTGTTAAATGAGTCTTGTTTCATTTCTGTTGGTGGGTGGGGGACAGTGCCCATACAAATTTGCCCATGGTCCTTTACAAAGATCTTATTGTATTTAGCCGTATTTTTTTAGCACAACGCATGAACTCATCTTCAACTCTGTATGATCTTACACCTATTAATTCCGTGTTATCGTCCCCAGGTGGCTGGCTACCTGAACCTGATGGCAAATTCCATCGACAACTTCACGCACGGACTCGCGGTCGGCGGATCCTTCCTCGTCGGCTTCAGAGTCGGTCTACTGACCACCTTTGCTATATTAGGTCAGTCATTATACTCATTATTTGCCTTTTTAATTATAACAGAGGAGGTTTTCCTATCTCTTTTTTTATATACACCGTGTTTTTATTGATTTCCGTTAAAATAAGGGGAGGTTTTTTAGGTCAAAAATGATCAATTCGTCTAAGGAAATAGTATCTTAACTCTTTTCTGTTATTGAGTTATTAAAAAAATAAGTTTAATGACTGAACAAGTGTATTGCAACCTTTATTACATCCTAATGAAACTTATTTTGACATGTGCCGTCAGTCACCTGAGATCTTATTCTTAAGGTTATCTCACACTTTTACCATTTCATTTATTAAGTATGAAAACGAAAAAAAATTTTTTTTTCAAATTCGATTAAAAGCAATATACCAGGTAGCTCCAATTAACGTACCAAGCAGTGTTGGGCACTCAAGAATAAAATCATTATTTGAATGAAAACTTGTAAGAATAAAATCATTTCGATTTTATTCCCGTCAAACTTATTCAAATAATTTCGTCGAGAATAATTTGTGTATGGGAAAATTGAATAAAAATAACTTATTCCTATTCAATTACATTTATTCATGATTTTTTATTTTGAATAAAAGTATCTGAATAAGATTGTAGTGCGGGTGGCCGGAGTAGGTAATTGTAACTTTAATATTACGCACCTATACAGGAAGAAATGCGAAGAGGCGGGTGGTGCAGGGGGAGGCGGGCGGCAACCAGGGGTGGCGGGCGGAGGCCGGGGGTGGTGGCGGAGGGAGGCGGGTGGCAACGGGTGGTGACGAGGGAGGTGGCGAGCGGTCACGGGTGGCGGAGGCGGGTGGCGGGGGGAGGCGGACGTCGACGGGTGGCCACGGGTGGTGGCGGCAGGAGGCAGGCCCGCCACCCACCGCCACTCGTCCTCGCCCGCCTCCCCCGTCACCACCCGTCGCTACCCGTCTCCCCCCGTTGCCACCCACCGCCACCCGTTGTCGCCCACCTCCCCCCACCGCCGCCCACCACCCCTGGCCACCACCCGTCGCAGCCCACATCCCCCCGTCACCACCCGTCTCCCCCCGCCGCCTGCCTCCTTCCGCTGCCACCCGTCGCCGCCCGCCGTTCCCCGCTGCCGCCCGTCACCACCCGTATCCACCCGCCTCCCCCCGCCGCTGCCGGCCACCCCCGGCCACCGCCCCCTGCCTGCCACCCGCCTCCCTCCGCCTCCTCCGTCGCTTAAGATGTAATTATTAATGCAAAGAGTTCATTTAACCATGAAAGAATTCCGGGATTCACCATCAAAAATGTCCTAAAAACAATATTTATTGCACTGCAAAATTAATTTTATTCTAAATAACATGTTAGTTGAATAAAACATTAGTTAGAATAATCCCATTTCTGAAATAGTTATTTCGAATCTTATTCTTCATTTAAAATAAAAGTACCATGATTTATTCACTACCAATCCAATTCAATTAACGAGTACAAGAATTATTCTTATTCAAATCGATTTGAATAAGAATAATTTTTCTGTTTTCATTCTTATTCTTATTCAAGTTAATTTTTGCCCAACACTGGTACCAAGCAGCCTGTTAAAATTAACGGATTAAAAAAAACACGGTGTATTTGTGTACAAAATACATACATTTCATATACGAGGTTGAGTTCGATATGTCGATATTCGATCTCCGAGAATTATGAACCGATTTTTTTTTAATCGAACGGCAATAACCCTTCGGTGATGCCGTTGGCACCAAAAAAGGGTAGAAGCAAGTTTACATTTTTTTGTGTGATTATTGTAATGAACTATGAACCAGTGATGTACCCCTACGGAAATATACAACATGCATGTCCTTTTTGTTACAATGTTAATAAAGACTCTCGGAGATGGTACCAGAAACAATAATATATCCTTGACTGTTCACCAATAATAATAAGGGGCCATTAACTGAACCTTGAGGTACTCCAAAAATCATCCTATATCCAGTGAATTATTTTAATATCGTTGATAACTCATTGTGTTCTGCCCAATATACGATATTTTACAGAATGCACCATTTTGTATTCAATATTGACCTAACACACATTTTCTGATGAAGCATGACTTAAACACAGTCAAATGACTTTGACAGGTCGAATTAACTTCCGACAATTTTAACATTAGTTTAGTTTTGCTTTTTTACACCGACTTCAAAAAAAGGAGGAGGTTCTCAATTCGACTGATTTTTTTTTGTTTTGTTGTATGTATGTTACCCGATATCTCCGAAAATCGTGAACCGACTTAATTTTTTTTTGTGATCGAACGTGTATAACCCCAAGATGGTTCCGTTGGCACCAAGTTGGGGTCTGATGATGGGATCTTGGAGAAATCGAGGGATCTCTTCAAATGTTATAGGTGCACATGTATGGCGATTTTGGTAATTTTCATTCATTTACAAGAATTTTCATTCAGGAAGTAGGATTTGAGGAAACCAGTGATGAAATTTGAAAACAAATCGGGGATCTTGGAGTAATCGGTTGAAGTCGTTTTTTTAAATGTTTAATTTGGTGATTATTTTAACAGTATCTAATACCGTTCTCATAAGGCACTGGTTCTACTGCGAGCGAGTAAGTTATGAGATGATGAACAAAATAAAAGCGCTCCCGTGTGAACTAAAGAGACTTGCGATGTTTAACCCGGCGAGAGTTTGGTGAAAAAAAGGTGAACAAAAATAAACTCTAAATATATTGACATAAGTCAAACGCAGGGTATGAGATACCCTGCCACACTCCCGCCGGGTTAAATATAGTTACTGTGTAGGTGAGACCAATGCGTAAACCATGTCACTCAATTCTTTCTAACACATTTGTGTATTAATCTAAATTGTCTTCGTAGTTCACGAAATCCCGCACGAGGTCGGCGACTTCGCCATTCTGCTGAAGAGCGGGTTTTCACGCTGGGAAGCTGCTAAGGCTCAACTAGTGAGTACAAACCATATTACGAAATGTATCTAGTTAGTGTCTGTGGTAGAACAAAAACTATGGTCATTTACAATAGGGCTTGTCCATTAATGACGTCATACGATTTTGGCCTGTTTTGGACCCCTCCCTCCCCCATGGTGACATTTGGTGATATTTTCAGGAAACCCTAGCGAATATGACTTGTAATTGATTTCAACGTTTTTTTAATACCACTTGTTCCTGGTTTGACATCTGGTAATATTTAAAAAGTGAACTTAAAGAAAAGTGTAGATGATTTTTTTACTACCTATAATGCTGTTCAGCAGAAAGTACACGTGATTTGTCCGATGAACCCTCCGCTATGGTGATAATTGGTGATTTTTTTTCTTGACTCCTCCCTCCCCCTATACAGTATGACATGATTATTGGACAAGCCCATATTAGTATGACTTAAATGTAAATTGCAATTATTGAGTACCCAATATTTCGGCACTGTTGCAAACGGAGTAACTGTAAAACTACTTAAGTTATCGGCACTCTTGCACATAATTATATTTATTTTGCTAACACGTATATTTATACAGGCGACAGCATCAGCTGGTCTGATTGGAGCCATGACGGCAGTGGTGTTCAGCGGGGCGAGGAATGCCATTGGTAAGTTTTTGTGTTCACGGTTTTATATTATACCGCCTTATTATGCGTCTCCTAACTTAGTAAGCCGATTAGTAGTTCCCGTTCGAGTTTCTGTTTTATCAATATGACCAAAAGGTACAGACTATACTTAGCGGAATTATAACTAACGTGAGACTCAAAAATATTTAAATATTGATCTTTCTTTTTGCACTTTATTCTTCTGCCGCCCAGAGGCCTATTAAAAGGTCTCCTGAGACAAAAGAAAATCTATTATATTTCCTACACTATTTATTCAAAATTCACTGGCATATTTTATTGTCTGGGCGGCAGGAGGTAAGGTCCGACCGAGTCCCATATTTTAGTCTCGGCAGAGACCGAGAATAAATTTGATTCTCGGCCGAGACCGAGACCGCAGACCGAGACTTGGTAGAAAGGATAAAAAACGTATAAATTACATATAAAATCCCTAGCAAATATCTATAGTAAGTCCAATGTCAAAATTAACACAGAAATTTTATTTGGATATTTCTTTTTTTGAATTTTTTTTATGTTGTACCCCACAAACCGGTGTTCGAAATTTAGGTATTTTTATCGATAGTATGATAGGAGTCGCTTAACAGCTCATTTCGAATCTGAAAATCAAAAATGGCCGAGAGTCCCGGCCATTTTTGACCGAGAACCGAGAGGAATATCTCGGCTTAATTTTTGGCCGAGAATGCCGAGACCGAGATCTCGGTCGGACCTTAGCAGGAGGTTAATTAATTAATACCTGTTTTCAGAGGCTAAAACGTCATGGATAGTGCCGTTCACAGCAGGCGGGTTCCTCCACATCGCGCTAGTGACGGTACTACCCGACCTGCTACGCGAAGACGACCGCTGGGAGTCGCTCAAGCACCTCGCCGCGCTCGTCGCCGGGATCGCCGTCATGGCCGCCATGACGCACTACTGCGGCTAGCTGCCGATGGTCATTCCTGCGACCATATATAAACCGAATGCGGATGCGAATATTTGCGATTCATATTCGCGAATGCGAATATTGGGTATTACAACATACATATACACAAACATTAGATAATGCTGGTAGAAAATACCCAAAGGCATGAACACGCCATTTATACACTTTTATATGTACATTAAAGTTGAAAATAATAATGAACATTCATTCATAATCCAAAATATTGAACAGGCGCAAACAGGCAAAGAATAGGTCCTTTTGCGTCAATATCTTTGGGTAAACAAGTATTTAGCAGTGACATTTAGTACTTACAGTGTAGTACTTCCTGCCTTAAGTGAATGAAATAATTAGATAAACATATTCGCAACATTCGCGTAGGACTAGTCTAGTGAGTCGAGTGTGCTGTCACACATCGCTGGTGACGGTACTACCCGACCTGCTGCGAGGACCACCGCTGGGAGTCGCTCGTCGCCGGGATCGCCGTCATGGCCGCCATGACGCACTACTGCGGCTAGCACTAGTGTAGTGAGTCGAGTGTGTCACCATCGCTAGTGACGGTACTACCCGACCTGCTGCGAGGACCACCGCTGGGAGTCGCTCGTCGCCGGGATCGCCGTCATGGCCGCCATGACGCACTACTGCGGCTAGCACTAGTGTAGTGAGTCGAGTGTGTCACCATCGCTAGTGACGGTACTACCCGACCTGCTGCGAGGACCACCGCTGGGAGTCGCTCGTCGCCGGGATCGCCGTCATGGCCGCCACGACGCACTACTGCGGCTAGCACTAGTGTAGTGAGTCGAGTGTGTCACACATCGCTGGTGACGGTACTACCCGACCTGCTGCGAGGACCACCGCTGGGAGTCGCTCAAGCACCTCGCCGCGCTCGTCGCCGGGATCGCCGTCATGGCCGCCATGACGCACTACTGCGGCTAGTGTCGTCATCATCATTAAATTGTCTTCCTTATATCACAGTCATTCCTGCCATATATAACATGGACGTCTAACGCCAGCTCAAAAATGCCCCCAAACACAAACACAATTGTGCCAAGATGGGCAGAACATAGCGCTTTTCTCAACATCATGCATATTTAGGCGCAACATCTTTGACAAATGTTTATAGGAAAAAAAAATTACAGTTTAACCCCCTTATTCATAAACGTCTGCTAACTTAACAAGCCGCTAAGTATTGTTTGTCCCTTTTGCTCTTATGGACACATTGTTAAGACCAAAAGGGACAAACAATTATTAGCGGCTTATTAAATTAGTAGACGTTTATGAATAAGGGGGTTAGTTTTTACAGGTTGACATTGAAATTCATTACACTGACACTTGTCAACTAAAATTCAGGATCGTTTTTGCTGTTTAGTATGGCGTGCGGCTTCCATGTTTTATTTGTTCGTAGGTAGATTGTCTTCTGTGGTCTGTCGTTCTATGGTTACAAGTATAGGCGTCATAGCCGCCATGACGCACTACTGCGGCTAGCACTAGTGTAGTGAGTCGAGTGTGTCACACATCGCGCTGGTGACGGTACTACCCGACCTGCTGCGAGGACCACCGCTGGGAGTCGCTCAAGCACCTCGCCGCGCTCGTCGCCGGGATCGCCGTCATGGCCGCCATGACGCACTACTGCGGCTAGTGTCGTCATCATCATTAAGTTGTCTTCTTATATCACAATGGTCATTCCTTGCTTATATCACATGGTATTCGTCACGCGGTCGCGGCGAATTGGTTGCGGGCACGCGACGAACACGCCGCGCGTACGCTTCGCTTTCAAATCGCTTGTATATCGTAAGTGTGCGCCTTTAGGGTCTAAACGAATAGAAAACACCTGATGGAAAAAGAAAAATAAAAAAAGTTTTTGAACCACCCTCTGCGACCATATATAACATGGACGTCTAATGCCAGCTCAAAAATGCCCCCAAACACAGTTGTTCAATTGTGACAAGATGGGCAGGACATAGCGCTTTTCTTAACACCGCGCATACTTCGGCGCAACATCTTTGACAAATGTTTATAGAAGATAGCCAATCAAAACTTTGACGGACCAATAACAGCTATTTTTAAATGACGGTTTAAGTTTTTATAGATTGATATTGAAATTCATTACCGTGATGCATTGAAGAGGGGGTGACACTTGTCAACTAAAATTCAGAACCGTTTTTGAAAGGCAATTTAGTATGGCGTGCGGCTTCCATGTTTTATTTGTTCGTAGGTCCTGCCCAACTCCACTTCAGTTTGGTAATAACGTCTCCGACGTCTTGCACTTTCGTGCGACGTCGAGTCTCGGTATTCGTCACATGGTCTTGTAATGTAAGATAAGGAATTTCGATGTTATGTAGTAATACTGGCGTTTTGATGCGAGAGGGAAGGCGTTTAAAAGGTTAGTTGCACTTTTGGGAATTCTTCTTTTTCGACTATATGAGCAAGCAGTATTCAAATATGTTACTTAGGTATCATTCTACAACAATGTTATCTACTTAGCGATGTAACGAATATCGATTTTGGAATATTCGCAAATGCGGATGCGAATATTTGCGATTCATATTCGCGAATGAGAATGTTGGGTATTATACAACATAGGTACATATACGCAAACATTAGATAATGCTGGTAAAAAATGCCCAAAGGCATTAAGTCCGCCATTTATACTTTTATATGTGCAATAAAGTTGAAAATAATAATAAACATTCATTCATTCAAAAATATTGAACAGGCGCAATGAAACGCAAAGAATAGGTCCTTTTGCGTCAATATCTTTGGTTAAACAAATATTTAGCAGTGACATTTAGTACTTACAGTGTAGTACTTTCTGCCTTAAGTGAATGAAATAATTAGATAAATATATTCGCAACATTCGCGTAAATTTTTTTCGAATGCGAATATTTTCAAACATGCGAATATTCGCGAATGCGAGTATTCGTTACATCGCTAGATTGTAGTATGAGTTGTGTACCATTTATACCTGTTTACAGATACTTATGAAGCAAGCGTATATTCTTATAATTGCAACACCGAAACGGTATATCATTATTCTTTACTATAATACATGTTGTCAATAAAATGTTGCTAGATTATTAAGATATTTGGTAAAATTCTAAATTAGAAGCTTAACCCCTCGTATGCGTCCTGTCAAATTAGGTTACTGAAAAAGTGACCTTGACACTTAAAACAATAAATTGAAATTCGCACGCACGGATCCGTGCCTAAGCATACGAGGGGTTAAGCTTTACACACGTAAATACTCCGTGACAGTCGAGTCATAATGTACAGTCAGCCAAGAAATTAATCTACGTTTTTTTGGAACTTATATAAAGAGATGAAATGCGTAGGCCACTTTTTTGCTAAGTGTACACGTAATTTCTAAGAAATTTGTGATCTCGACTTCACAAACGAATATGTAAATATTATACTTACGGTTTTATAGTTATAGTATTCGCAAGTTCATCAATGAAAGTGGCGCCCTCTATCGATGCATTAAATACAATTTTGAATTATACATGTATAACGCATTGTCGGAGTGGCGTGTTATTGAATCATTAACATCACACTGTATTTTCTAATGTACAGTAATAAAAATAAGTATGTAAATACTTTAAAAAAGTAATTTATCAATCGTGAAAGATATTTTGTTTATTTGTATGATATTTTTTCGCCCGCCTTCATTACCAAGAAACGTTCAAATCACATTTAAATAAATTAGTACATAAAAATAGCCAAAGAACAATAGCATTAACAAAACTATAGTATGTCAGATATTATTTCAGATTTGTTGAAATGATTGAACCTAAAGGGTTTGCCAGTTAATATATTTTCTGACAACCTAAATGTAATTAAAAACTGTTGTTTTCTGACAACTAGAAAATATAAATATTTAATGGAAAACATTATTTTAAAGTAAATATTTAAAGAAGAGATTGAACAATCTCCACTGTAATGATTAGAAAAGTCATAGATTTAGTTGTTACATTATTCTTTAATTCCCTAACATTATAAATCAGACAGTTTGTACAAAAATCTCCCATAATAATAATATATTCTGGGTGTTTTTATAGTCCATTTCAAATACGAAGGCCCGATGCCACTTGAAACTTTTGTCATTTAATTGGTCCAATACAAATTGGGATGTGTTGTATACCGATATATGCAGAAAATATCACGCCACAAAAGGGTCTGGCTAGGTATCTTTTGTTATCGCAGATCCTATTGTTGACGCCTAATGACTTTGTCAAGTGGGATCGGGCCTTCGTATTTGAAGTGGACTTTACCTCGATGTAAAAATAAAATAATTTTTACTATGACCGATACTTATCCAGCTGATATAATTTAGATTATATTTAGTTGTAAGTTTACTTAAGTATGCAGATAATGTACAGTATATTTTTGTAAATATATTACCCCAAATAATCATGAAAACTGTAGGAAGTAGCTATGGTACAAATATTACTCCACTTATTATGTGATACTTTTAATGAATGTAAATACTATCTCGAATTATTTGTTTGAACCATACGTCACTAGATAAATAAAACAATGTGTACAGTCAAATGCATTAATATGTTGAAAGACACTTTTCTTCTGCTACGACTCGTCGCGGGGTTGCTAGGTAAAATGAAAAAGCCTTTGATTTAGAGTAAAAAGCCGGACTGTTTTTTTATATTTACTTTGAAATACGCAATAGCCGGATATATTATTATCATTTATTTATAAAATTGCACTCATGATTCTCATGAACAACATATGTAACATGAACCCTGATGGGCGTAGCAAATACATTTACATTAATTTTTATCACTACTATCTAGTATCTACATAACAGGTGTTAAATACCTACTACATTGGTACTTGTTGACCAAACTTAAATCGCATGTCCGGGGAAACCCAGCAACCCTAAAACTCACCTGAACTTAGTACCTAGTTAAATGTCATTGTATAATTTTTGTTTTGTTGTTAGTTTATTTCATATCGAATATTTTATGCGCATGTAACTGACGAACTAATTGTTCTATTTATCCAGAAAAATAAAATAAAAAATCACATCATCACATTAAGAGTGACAAGTTTACTATGTTAATATTATTACAACTCTATTCATAAGAGTTCGCTCGAATGGAGACCTATACACTTTATGTCTCTTATTCGATATCGAATGACGACTCTTAAGAATCGATCTGTTATTTATTTTCAGACACCGTAACTACTACAATACCTAAGTTTTGTTGTAATTGTTAACACTGCATTTCATCGTAGTACGTAATGATATGTGATATGAATTGCCATTTAGTATTCTAGTCCGTTATGAATCAGACCAACAATTTGTAGAAGTTTCTGGAAATTGTTGGTCCGGTTGACGGCTGTGTAAAATTATATTTAATTACTGTTGGAAACAAATAAAGTACTTTAAAGTGGATTTGTTGTTTAAATTATTTTTTCTACAGATTGCTTTAGAAATAGTAGAAATTTCTGCGCTCAAAACTAATAGACTTGGCGTTTTAAATACCTGTCGCCAATATTTAAAAAAAAAGAGTACAACTAAAGCAAAAGTCTGCCTAAACTGAGCACCCGAAAGTCCAAAATTGTCCCCGTGCAAGCCCTCACTGACCCAAGACCCAATGATCCCATAACGCAATGTACAAGGCCCTAAAATTTCTTCCCGGTTTTAATTATTTTACCTGCAGTGATACAATAAAAATACACGTTTCATGATTACCGTTTATTTCTTATCAACACAAGTTATACAATGAGACCATACTCAAAACTCACTATACACCTTTTGACTTAAAGTTAAAAAATACATTTTGGCCACAATACCAGTACATGGATGACCAGAGAAATGTATGTTAAATACTAAAAACTAGTACCCGCCGACAGAAAATGCAAATCGTATCGATCTTTTATTGTGAAAGTTGTCTTGTAAATAAAAAATATAGGGAAAGAGATAGGTCCTTTTACGAAGACTCTGGACGACAACTATATAATATAATCATAGTATTTATTAATCTTTTGGAAGCCAAGTCTTAAATAAAATCTATGTTCAGTCACGTCTAATAATATGTATATATTTCGGAACGTATGTCAAAGGCATAAGGATCAAAATCATATACATATTATTAGAGCCGACCGTACCACTGACGGCAAACGAGCGCATATACCTACGTTACTAATTAAGATACGTCTGTGTTCAAGGCGCTTTCCACGAGAAAGTATGCTTTGACGGGAACGTGACGGATATGACAGCTACCTTAGAAATACGTGGAAAGTGCGAGAATTTTCTATCAATACAAACACCCAGTTATAAAATTATGATACACCAAAAATTGTATTCCTAACTTTCTTAGAATTATAATTAGGCTTGAACACACGACATTTTCTGTCGAATAGGGATGATGACTGTAGTTAAAATAAATTATTTTTACATTATGCACGACATAATACTCGAAGAAATTATTACTAAAATGTAGATTGCAGTAATTGTTGTACAGAACTTCTATTTAATAAAGTGAAAAGAGCTTAATAGAGTAGGTCATTTGGCAGTACTCAAACGTGACGTCACTTTTGAGTATTTCATATAAAATTCCATAGTGGTGATCGTTTTGACAGTTCGAAAAAAGATGCTGATTTGACATACCAGTCATCATGCCTATTAACCCTTTGCACGCCGACATAAAAAAGTATCCGTTCAAGTTTGAACTCTAATAGGTTATCAATAGAGTTTAAGATCACAACTGCGAATATAACGAGTTGTGTTCGTGATCGGCGTGCAAAGGGTTAAGGGTTAGGAATATACTCACACGGACTTGTAAAATCTGTATGTGTAAATTACTTTGAAAAAAAAAAAACAAAGCCTAAATGAGTCTTGTGTATAAAGACCGATAGTTTTGCGCATTTATCGTCAGGTACTGTATTGTTTAAATAAAAAATGTAGATATTGATCGCGATTTGTATATTGCTTGTCGATTCCTTATTTTTAAACAACTTTCCAAGAAAATAAAATATTTAAAATAAAAACGCCAGTTATGGCTGATCGAAGAGATTCGGACCGGCGTTTTAAATAAGTGTATACAGTAAAATATATGGCAACCATGAACCTAAAACATTTCGGACACCCCGTCACTATTTTACACACACGTTTAATTATCGATACAGCTGCCTATTTCAAAGCCAAGCAAAAAGTCTAATTGAACATCGTACTTCAAAATCTGAATTTTAACGGCTGTATTTGTAATAGCAATTTTTCTATAAGACTTACAAAATGTTCAAGGTTACCCATTTCTTGTTTTAATAATCTAATCTATAACTTATAAGGGGAAATATGCAATGGCAAAGTCTTTAGCTGAGAATGTGCAAATATTAAGATTAAGAAATCAATATGACTCACAGACGCGGTGTCCAGTTTATTGTAGGTCCATGGAGGCAACCCTCGCAAGTTTACTTCTGTATATTACATTTGTATGTATATTAATTTTGTATGTGTACTTTGTTGTATCGGAAGGAGTAATCATTTTACTTTTTGCCCAACTCTGGTTGTAGGAAATAAATTAGTATAATTAAATACTCACAAGATGCAGATTGCTATTGATATTTTTAGTAGGAGCTGTTCGAAGTGTTGTATTCCTTTTACACTTATGTAGGAATTTACAAGTGGGACAGAGAGGTAATATGCCGAACGCACATGTGCTAGGCCCTTTCTCTGTAGGCTTGTGATCGTCCCGGTTTTGATTAATTTCATCGTATTCTATCGATTGAACATATCAATAATCATAATATTCATAGTTGGTAGAAGAAGCATGTCAAATGAAGGGTCTACGGAAAGAACATGTCTAGTCAATTCAAATTACAGAAGGAAAACCACCTTACTTTTAACAGAATAAGGTGTGAATTTGCCCTGATTTTTTTAGGCACTGGACATGTTTTTTTCCGTGGACCCTTCCAATATTACCTCCTTATTCACACGTCTCTTAAATTAGGGCTTGTCCATTAATCAGGTCATACGATTTTGGCCTATTTTAGACCCCCCCCCCCCCCCCATCCCCCATGGTGACATTTGGTGATATTTCCTGGAATCCCCCCCCCCCTAGCCAATATGACGTGTAATTTTTTGCCAACTGAAGTACTCCTTTTAATAACACACAAACTTAAGTTCTTACGTTCGCGAACTCTTAAAACTTAGTATTTAGGAAGTGTTTTATCAAAAAGTAAAGATTTTTTTACTGGCTATAATGCTGTTCAGAAGATTCGTGAGTAAAAAAAAATTACACGTGATTTATCCGATGACCCCCCCTCCCCTATGGTGATAATTGGTGATTTTATCTTGACCCCCCCCTCCCCCTATACATACAGTATGACGTGATTAATGGACAAGCCCTTAGCAAGCCGATGACAAGTTTTATTCCTCTCGGTCTTATAGACATATTGATAAGACCGAAAGGGACAAAATACGGCTTGCTAAGTTAGGAGACATTTATGAATAGGGGGGTTAAAATCTTGTTCAAATTCTTATGGAATTATATAATATGGTATGTATTTTTAAATAAAAGCTTGCGAGCGTCGCCGCGCCTAGATTCTTAAGTGCTAAGCATAGACAAAGAAACATTAAGACGCGCAAAAGTGGATAATATTGTAGCAAGTGTTGATAGCTTAGGTATAATCTACCATTTGTCTATATATACGTAAGTTCATACACAATGTAACTCGACAAACCAGGTAAGGTCGACTGAGGCAAATACCATGAGGTACAGATGTAGTGCAAAATCCTTTCTCTTCGGCTTTTCACGGAAACGCCCGAATTAATCTCGCTGTCTTAATTAGCTTCAGTGAAATATATACTGAAATGAAATATATATTGTGACAGCAATATGAATTCGGATGTTTCCGTGAAAAGCCGAAGAGAAAGGATTTTGCACTATATCTTAATTGAAATGTCTCTTCATCAAAAAGATTCTGTCTTGTTGATTTGAAATCGCTGGTCGCGAATTTATGGCAGACTAATCTTAAATAGCTCTTGAATTAGCAAGATATTTTCCAGTTATCTCTGAACAAAGAAAATGATCACTCAAGTGGATTTTACACCGAAATCAGTCCGATTGAACTTTACCTTTTGACGGGTACCTAATGTTGAAATGAATTTTGCGTTATACATCAATTTAATTTCCAGTTTAGAAACAATTCCTTAGGACACCAATAGACTACTTGACTCATTTTTAAAGTTTGTCTTATATTATTAATCAATATCTGATTAACGGAAAAAAACATGACGAAGAACGGACATGTCACTTATGTTATGTCAATGTCACAGCAAAGTTACATGCCTACATGTCCATGGCGAATTTCACTCGTATAAGATTCGACATGAAGTTAGTTTAAGATCCTATGACGTCACATCATGGCCGACACCGTTTATAGAGTACGAAATAAAAAAAAAACAATTTATTCAATAATAAATATGCACCTATCAAACAATACACCGTAATCGAAAAATATTGATCTTTTCAATAAGTACTACAGAAAATAATAATTTTTTGCACTAAATTTGATATGAGTCAAGTAGCCTATTCCTTTCATCTGGCAAGCACCCGCTGCGGGAATGCCTATTTGGATTTTAATGAACTGACAGAAAGTTGAACTTTCAGCAACTTCAATGAAATTAATTGCCAGTTAAATGCGATGCGATATAAACCAGCGGTAAAATTAGCTACAATATTACCATAATTCGACGCGCCCCACAATTCCCTTGGCTAACGGTACAATATAAGAGTATTCACATGACGTAGACTTTCTCGACGCGCTTCATGCAGAACACTTCGTTGGTCTTCGGGCACACGATGGTGCCGTGCTCGTCCATCATCTCACGGAGAGCCTGCAACGTAACGAAAATTGTTACAAGGTTCAAATTGAAAATAGGAAAAGTAACTGGTGGGCCTTACCAGTACGCTTAGCACAGGATTAGTGCGACAATATGTCGGCGCGAGATAGAATATCCTCTTTTATTCATATAGTTAGTAAAAATGGAAAATCTATCTCGCAGCGACATACTGACATACTAATCAAGTAATCATGTGCTAAGTAAGCTATAGTTTATTATTTTTTAGTACAGATGGTGCCTTTTTTACGCACAAGACTAAAACTTCGGAGGGCCACCTGTACTAAAAAACGTCGTACGAGACACGTGCATGAAGGAAATTCGTAACTCGTGTCGATTTAAAACACTACCTTCGGTCGTGTTTTGAAACATCGTCACTCGTTTCGAATTTCATGTTTTTCGCATTTGTGTCGTAATGTACTAATACGGGTGTAGCGTTGAAAATGTCGGAAAAAAACAAAATGTTTTTTTTCAGGAATGTATGAAAAATTAGTTTTTTTCCGTTTTTTTCGGATTTTTTCAGAAACAATCAATGTCACTGTCACTGTCACTCCTTGCCATCTGTTTCAATTGACTTTTCCTCTGTGACATCGCGTTCTCCTGGCCCCAATTTCACCACCTTGACAAGTGCTACAATTGTAAATTTACTGTCTCTCCAATTGGGGACGTCTATAGGCTACAGTTACCGCTTACCATCGGAAGGTCTGTGCGTTTGTTTGCCACCAACATAAAATGTAGTGCAGGAACTTTAATAAATCAGCAGTAAATAACTACTTTTTGCGAAGCAAAATTACAATTGTCACAAAAAACACGACAATTGTAGCGAAATTCCGACATATGCCGGACCTCATGTCAAGATTTAATGAAAATTGTACTAAACCTTGCGACAATTGTCACGGGTTTCGGAAAATAAAAAGCAGTTTATTGACGTTATAATAACGTTGTTAGTAATAATTTTATGTTGGTGGCAAACAAGCACATGGGCCGTCCGATAGCAAGCGGTAGCTGTAGCCTACGGAGGCCTGTGACGTCAGTAACAGTGATATTTTACAATTGTCAGACTTGTAATTATGGTGAAATAGGCCACTGGTATAAGTGAAAATTAGACCTAATTTACATTGGCTTAGAGTTGAAAATTAAAGTGGAAAATTTCATTGTTTTTTTCGAAAAAATCAGGAAAAAAACGAGCTGTTTGGAAAGAAACGGGATTTAATCCGGAAATTTTCAACGCTATACGGGTGTAATTAAAAGCATTGTGGTATTGTTATGTAAATTTTACTTTGAGGCAAAATAAATATTTTCTTATTCTTAATTGTTATATAATGGTCAATCAACTTTCTGTTGTTGCTATGGTAACTTTCGTTTGTTGCTATGGCTTTAAAATTTGCAAAATTTTGATTCAAATTCATAAGCTTTAATATTTTTGACAGTTAGGTACATGGTCTTTCTATGGTGGGTCATCCACTAATTATGTTAGATACTCACCCTCTCTCCATAAACCTGGCCATTGGGCAGCGCCATAGGCTGGTTGTGTTCGTTGAGCGGCTGCCGGCTGAGGCGACACACGAGGCGCGAGTGCGACACGTGCGCGTTGAGCGTTGTGTTCACTCACCCTCTCTCCATATACCTGCCCATTGGGCAGCGCCATCGGCTGGTTGTGTTCGTTGAGCGGCTGCCGGCTGAGGCGACACACGAGGCGCGAGTGCGACACGTGCGCGTGCGGCAGCTGCCGTTGAGCGTTGTGTTCACTCACCCTCTCTCCATAAACCTGCCCATTGGGCAGCGCCATCGGCTGGTTGTGTTCGTTGAGCGGCTGCCAACTGTCGCATTCGAGGACTATTCGTTAGCTTGTGTTCACTCACCCTCTCTCCATAAACCTGCCCATTGGGCAGCGCCATCGGCTGGTTGTGTTCATTAAGCGGCTGCCAACTGTCGCATTCGAGGACTATTCGTTAGCTTGTGTTCACTCACCCTCTCTCCATAAACCTGTCCATTGGGCAGCGCCATCGGCTGGTTATGTTCGTTAAGCGGCTGCCAGCTGTCGCATTCGAGGACTATTCGTTAGCTTGTGTTCACTCACCCTCTCTCCATAAACCTGTCCATTGGGCAGCGCCATCGGCTGGTTGTGTTCGTTAAGCGGCTGCCAGCTGTCGCATTCGAGGACTATTCGTTAGCTTGTGTTCACTTACCCTCTCTCCATAAACCTGTCCATTGGGCAGCGCCATCGGCTGGTTGTGTTCGTTAAGCGGCTGCCAGCTGTCGCATTCGAGGACTATTCGTTAGCTTGTGTTCACTCACCCTCTCTCCATAAACCTGTCCATTGGGCAGCGCCATCGGCTGGTTGTGTTCGTTAAGCGGCTGCCAGCTGTCGCATTCGAGGACTATTCGTTAGCTTGTGTTCACTCACCCTCTCTCCATAAACCTGCCCATTGGGCAGCGCCATCGGCTGGTTGTGTTCATTAAGCGGCTGCCAACTGTCGCATTCGAGGACTATTCGTTAGCTTGTGTTCACTCACCCTCTCTCCATAAACCTGCCCATTGGGCAGCGCCATCGGCTGGTTGTGTTCGTTAAGCGGCTGCCGGCTGTCGCATTCGAGGACTATTCGTTAGCTTGTGTTCACTCACCCGTTCGCCATAAACCTGCCCATTGGGCAGCGCCATCGGCTGGTTGTGTTCGTTGAGCGGCTGCCGGCTGAGGCGACACACGAGCCGCGAGTGCGACACGTGCGCGTGCGGCAGCTGCCGTTGAGCGTTGTGTTCACTCACCCTCTCTCCATAAACCTGCCCATTGGGCAGCGCCATCGGCTGGTTGTGTTCGTTGAGCGGCTGCCGGCTGAGGCGACACACGAGCCGCGAGTGCGACACGTGCGCGTGCGGCAGCTGCCGTTGAGCGTTGTGTTCACTCACCCTCTCTCCATAAACCTGCCCATTGGGCAGCGCCATCGGCTGATTGTGTTCGTTAAGCGGCTGCCAGCTGTCGCATTCGAGGACTATTCGTTAGCTTGTGTTCACTCACCCGTTCGCCATAAACCTGTCCATTCGGTTGGTTGTGTTCATTAAGCGGCCGCCGATTGACGCTTATGCGGGCTATGAAATGAAATTCGTTTACTAGTGTTCACTCACCCTCTCCATAAACCTGTCCATTGGGTAGTGTCATCGGCTGGTTATGTTCATTAAGCGGCTGCCAGCTGTCGCATTCGAGGACTATTCGTTAGCTTGTGTTCACTCACCCTCTCTCCATAAACCTGCCCATTGGGCAGCGCCATCGGCTGGTTGTATTCGTTGAGCGGCTGCCGGCTGAGGCGACACACGAGCCGCGAGTGCGACACGTGCGCGTGCTGCAGCTGCCGTTGAGCGTTGTTCACTCACCCTCTCTCCATAAACCTGCCCATTGGGCAGCGCCATCGGCTGGTTGTGTTCGTTAAGCGGCTGCCAGCTGTCGCATTCGAGGACTATTCGTTAGCTTGTGTTCACTCACCCTCTCTCCATAAACCTGCCCATTGGGCAGCGCCATCGGCTGGTTGTGTTCATTAAGCGGCTGCCAACTGTCGCATTCGAGGACTATTCGTTAGCTTGTGTTCACTCACCCTCTCTCCATAAACCTGCCCATTGGGCAGCGCCATCGGCTGGTTGTGTTCATTAAGCGGCTGCCAGCTGTCGCATTCGAGGACTATTCGTTAGCTTGTGTTCACTCACCCTCTCTCCATAAACCTGTCCATTGGGTAGTGCCATCGGCTGGTTGTGTTCGTTGAGCGGCTGCCAACTGTCGCATTCGAGGACTATTCGTTAGCTTGTGTTCACTCACCCTCTCTCCATAAACCTGCCCATTGGGCAGCGCCATCGGCTGGTTGTGTTCGTTGAGCGGCTGCCGGCTGAGGCGACACACGAGGCGCGAGTGCGACACGTGCGCGTGCGGCAGTTGTCGCGCGAGCGCGTTAAGCGGCGGCGCGCACGCCGGACATGCTGCGACTTTTGTCGCCTCGTTGTAGCACTGAGTGCGGCGTGGTTAAGGAATATCGGAATAGAAAACTGTTTATTCAGGAGCTTAATACAGTCAAGTGAAAAAAGAAGTATCGAAACAATCCGCTCATATCATAAATATGTTACGACGTTTTTATTACACAGAATTAGAGTGCACTGGGACATATTTTTGAACATTTTTGTGTACACCTTATTTTGTCTTTGACTGTACATAACACAAATGTTAACTAAGAAAATAACATTGATGGAATATCATTCCTGAATACTGTTATGATCAGAGATCGGACAAAAGTCACAAAAGTGCATTATTGTTCGCAATAATATGGACATGACTCCTAAGTTGATTGAATAATTAATAATTTACAGAAAATTATCTATTTGAAAACGTTTGAAAGTAGTCAACTCAAAGCCTCGAAATCAAATTTCAAGTAATTATTCGTTTGATTATTCGTTTAATCAACCTTGGAGCTATGTCGAAATTGCGAGCAATGCCGCACATTTATCCGATCTCTGGTTATGATTTATGAAATAGCCTCTTCATAGACAGTTTCGGCCAATATCGGCACTTTCATTGACCCCTGCACGCTCCGTATAGCCATCGGTCTCCGTGTCGGGGCTGATGTATGGCACTTTCATTGACCCCTGCACGCTCCGTATAGCCATCGGTCTCCGTGTCGGGGCTGATGTATGTGTAGACCATACTTGCGTATCGTGTGGAGCCCCCGCAGATCGCCACGGCCATCATAGTTTAGTCTGCTCCTCGGGCCAGGGTCGCCTGCCCCGTCACTCCGCTATCAATGACATCCTGCGACGGGCGCTCGTCAGTGCCAACGTCCCCGCATGTTTGGAACCCCAGATCGTGCGGGACGATGGTAAGCGCCCTGACGGGATGTCATTGATTCCCTGGAGGTTGGGGAGAGCTTTGGTTTGGGACGCCACATGCGCCGATACGCTGGCGGCGTCCTATATCTCAGCTACCTGCAGACAGGCTGGGACTCATTTTACCAAAACTGCCGTTTCGCAAAACTGCCGGCTCGCACTCATTTTACCAAAACTGCCGTTTTGGTAAAATGAGTGCGAGAAACGGCAGTTTTGGTAAAATGAGTGCGAGAAACGGCAGTTTTGGTAAAGTGAGTGCGTGAAAAAAGCAGTTTTGTTAAAATGAGTGCGAGAAACGGCAGTTTTGGTAAAGTGAGTGCGATAAAAGGCAGTTTTGGTAAAGTGAGTACGAGAAAAAGGCAGTTTTGATAAAGTGAATGCTAGAAAAAAGACAGTTTTGGTAGTGAAATCGAGAAAAAAGGCAGTTTTGATAAAGGGAGTGCGAGAAAAACGGCAGTTTTGGTAAAGTGAGTGCGAAAAATAGCAGTTTTGGTAAAGTGAGTGCGAAAAAAGGCAGTTTTGGTAAAGTGAGTGCGAAAAATAGCAATTTTGGTAAAGTGAGTGCGAAAAAAGGCAGTTTTGGTAAAGCGAGCGCGAAAAAGCGCAGTTTTGGTGCGAGTTTGCAAAAATGTTTCGTATTTGATTCCCCAGCCGGCTAGTGTATACGGTAAAGGATATGGCGTGTTGAGCGCGTGCAAGCCCAGCTGCAGAGCGACGGGCAGCGCGGGCAGGCGCGCCGGGTGCAGCAGGCGCGCGTGCTCGGCGCGGAACTGGCGCTCCAGCGCCGCCCAGCGCCCGCCCGCCAGCAGCGAGCGGTACGGCTCCACCTCTGTACACGACATATTAAGTCACGTCACCACCTAACTTATTATCATAATTTTTTTTCTCAGTTACATTCATTACAGCTACATGGATTTACCCTGAATTATGCGATTTATGTGATTATGTGTATATTTTTTGATGTCAATAAACCAAATTTATGAATCTATAAAATTGATGCGAATTTAATGCCGGTTATTTCTGTCCATGTTATCCGTATAGAATCGATCTCTTTCTTTTCAGTACAATCATTAGTGTCAATGTTATAATCTCAAAATCATAACCGTCAAATAGTTTACTCGAGAATACACCCTATAAGTAATGAAATGACCATTATTTTTCGAGGGAAAACTTACCAGTATCTTTAGGGAATGCCAACATGCCCATGCAATGCTGAATGTCCTGCAACTGGCCCTCTTCGTACTGAGAGAGATGTTTCTTGGCGTACTTCACCGCCTCCAGGCGGCGGTCGGCGCGAACCAGTTCGATGAATTCCTGTGGAATTGGGATGATGACTGTAGTTAATAGTACATTACTACTGAGGCCGGGAAGTGACTGGTTGCCGGCCGAATATATGTAGTATTCGGACGGCAACCCTTTACTTCTTGGCCGAGGTATGTATAATGCTTTTCTCAAACATGTAATGAAATGAAACAATTAAATGAATCTTCTTTCTAAAAAATTATAAGTCTACAATGAAATGTTGAGTCTACATAACTAAGTCTTTGAAACACAACAAAAGTCAAATACGACACCGACAACTAATTTTATTTTTTAAGATTGACCTGTTTGAAAGTTTCCAATTTTTACTTTTAAAAAGCTGTATTAGACGACGCGGTCGGTTGGGTCCAATTAATCGCATTCAGTGATCGCGGCCGACGGATCGCGCCGTATAATACTGCTTATTAAATATTATTTTGAGTAGTTATTGTATTTATTTTAAATTACATAATTTAAATACCTAATTATAACTGCAAAAATTTGCCAATCATTTTTTTTATACTAATATTACTTACATATAATTATTGGCTAAAAGCCAAGATGCCAGGTCATAACCCTATGTCAAATGAAAATTAAAAAAGAGGCACTTGCCGGCCTAGGCCGGCAACGAGGTACTTCCCGGCCACTTTTTAGGCACGTAACTACAACATTTCATTGCATGATTGAGAAAAATAAATTATTTAACATTGTGCACGACATAATACACAAAGAAATTATCACTAAGATGTAGATTGAAGTAATTTTTGTACAGAACTTCTGTTTAATAAATTGAAAAGAACTTAAAAGTAGGTCATTTGGCAGTACTCAAACGTGACGTCTCTTTTGAGTATTTCATATAAAATTCCATAGTGGTGATCGTTTTGACAGTTCGAAAAAAGATGCTGATTTTACTTGCCAGTCATCATGCTTATTGTAATTAGTGTGAGCACAGGGTGACGAGGAAACCTTCAAAAAGTCGGCCAAGAGCATGTCGGGCCATGCTCAGTGTAGGGTTTCATAGTTATTCAAAAACTGGACCGATTATGTTCGAAATAGTTCAATTTTAAAGTACTAAGCGGCTGAATAGGCGAAACTATAAGGGTTCCGTTTTATTTTAAAAAAGGAGGAGGTTCTCAATTCGAGTGTATGTTTCCTTTTTTTCCGTCATAGGTGTGATGAAAAACATTGAATGTGCCACGGGCAGTACAAGAATGATGAACTATATGCTTCACACTTTAACCCCCTTATTCATAAACGTCTGCTAACTTAACAAGCCGCTAATAATTATTTGCCCCTTCTGCTCTTATGGACACATTGTTAAGACCGAAAGGGACAAACGATTATTAGCGGCTTGTTAAGTTAGCAGACGTTTATGAACATACCTGGGATAACTCGGGGCATTTATACAAAAGTGATGAAGCAATATATTTTATCGACTAAAAATATATCGATGTTACTGTGAATGACAACATCAAAATGTTATTCGCCATAAATAAATAATAGTTATATTAGCGAGGGCGGGCCTGTTTCTTCGGCGGCATGATTATTTTCGATTTTGGAACAAACGTAATGAAATATTACCACGTATATTCTTCTAAGGGCTCATGCATAAATCATGTGATCTTTTTTTGGCTACTTTTTGACCCCCCCCCCCCTTCCCCATGGTGATGTTTGGTGAGTTTCTTGGCTAGCCCCCCCCCCCCCCCCCCCCTCTAGCAGTCTCACGTGTATTTTTTTCATTCAACTTTTCACGTTCGCTAGCCGAAATTGACAATATTTCTTAGTTTGTTCATCGTAAAAAAATACACGTGAGGTCTCCTTGTACCCCCCCCCTCCCCTACCGTGATCTTTCGTGATGTTTTTTGGACCCCCTCCCCCCCTATAGGACCTCGCGTGATTTATGCACAAGCCCTAAGACATGAATCGTAGTGACAGTAAATTGTCATATTGATCAAAATGACATCTGCATACTTTTACTACCTGAAGAGGCCCGATATCAGATATGACATCGAACCTCTGTAATGTAATGAACATTCTCGTTCAATGACCACATCTTTTATTATAATTATATCGACATCTTTTTAATCGATATCAAATCCTTATAACTTGCCCCCAGTTATCGCAGGTCTGTTTATGAATAAGGAGGTAAAAGAAGAACCCTTCGCTACCTGCAGCCGGATCTTGAACTCGATGGTGGAGCCCAGTTTGCGCAGCTTGGACTTGTTGTCGGCGCACCACTGCAGCACGCGAGCTGTGCGACGGTTGCGGAGCTCCGCTTCACCTCTGCTGCGCAGTAAATGTCTACAAGAACCCTTCGCTACCTGCAGCCGGATCTTGAACTCGATGGTGTTTAGTTTAGTTTAGTTGCAGCACGCGAGCTGTGCGACGGTTGCGGAGCTCCGCTTCACCTCTGCTGCGCAGTAAATGTCTACAAGAACCCTTCGCTACCTGCAGCCGGATCTTGTACTCGATGGTGTTTAGTTTAGTTGCTGCACGCGAGCTGTGCGACGGTTGCGGAGCTCCGCTTCACCTCTGCTGCGCAGTAAATGTCTACAAGAACCCTTCGCTACCTGCAGCCGGATCTTGAACTCGATGGTGTTTAGTTTAGTTTAGTTTAGTTGCAGCACGCGAGCTGTGCGACGGTTGCGGAGCTCCGCTTCACCTCTGCTGCCGCGCAGTAAATGTCTACAAGAACCCTTCGCTACCTGCAGCCGGATCTTGAACTCGATGGTGTTTAGTTTAGTTTAGTTTAGTTGCCAGCCTCCGTAGCCTAGTTGGTAGTGACCCTGCCTACGAAGCTGGAGGTTCCGGGTTCGAATCCCGGCGAGGGCATTCTTTGTGTATTTATTTATCACAAATGTTTGTTCCTTGGTCATGGCTGTCTATGTATATAAGTATCTATATGTATCTATCTATTATATATATCGTCGCCTGGTACCCACATCACAAGCCTTAATTGAGCTTACCGTGGGACTAGGTCGATTTGTGTAAGATGTCCCGAGATATTTATTTATTTATTTATTTATTTATTTATTTAGTTGCTGCACGCGAGCTGTGCGACGGTTGCGGAGCTCCGCTTCACCTCTGCTGCCGCGCAGTAAATGTCTACAAGAACCCTTCGCTACCTGCAGCCGGATCTTGAACTCAATGGTGTTTAGTTTAGTTTAGTTGCTGCACGCGAGCTGTGCGACGGTTGCGGAGCTCCGCTTCACCTCTGCTGCCGCGCAGTAAATGTCTACAAGAACCCTTCGCTACCTGCAGCCGGATCTTGAACTCAATGGTGTTTAGTTTAGTTTAGTTGCTGCACGCGAGCTGTGCGACGGTTGCGGAGCTCCGCTTCACCTCTGCTGCGCAGTAAATGTCTACAAGAACCCTTCGCTACCTGCAGCCGGATCTTGAACTCGATGGTGTTTAGTTTAGTTTAGTTTAGTTGCTGCACGCGAGCTGTGCGACGGTTGCGGAGCTCCGCTTCACCTCTGCTGCGCAGTAAATGTCTACAAGAACCCTTCGCTACCTGCAGCCGGATCTTGAACTCGATGGTGTTTAGTTTAGTTTAGTTGCTGCACGCGAGCTGTGCGACGGTTGCGGAGCTCCGCTTCACCTCTGCTGCGCAGTAAATGTCTACAAGAACCCTTCGCTACCTGCAGCCGGATCTTGAACTCGATGGTGGAGCCAAGTTTGCGCAGCTTGGACTTGTTGTCGGCGCACCACTGCAGCACGCGAGCTGTGCGACGGTTGCGGAGCTCCGCTTCAACCTCTGCTGCCGCGCAGTAAATGTCTAGAAAAAAAAAATGATGTTTTCTAATCGTGAATTGATTACAGCGCCCTCTATAGCAAATTCAACGCATCGGAGAATTATCGAGTAAGTAAGTAAGTAGGATTTATTTGTTAACATAGGTAGTTACATTGGTGGTTAATTATAAAAATATGTGTCACTATAGTTTACGGACGATTGTGGTAGACACACGTCTTTGAGTGGCTTAAGGTTGTAGTACCTTCGAAACATTAAGTACAGATGTCGCTAGTGATTAGCTTCACAATATCATTGACTAAATTCGCTGTGATTCACGGAAGGTCGTCTGGTGTAATTGGAAGCACGTTGGACCGGCAATCCATAGGAAGCGGGTTCGAATCCCGTGACTACTAGTCTTTCGCAGTTGATTTTTTCTATGGTAAGCACATCTGTTACGACATTGTGGGTCTAGAATCAAGTTAATTAATAACAAAATTGAAGGAAACTATACAAGTTGAAACGTATAGAGAGCCGAAGGAGAAGGCAGAGAATAGAATAGAATGGAAATTACTCCACCGACAAGAGCCAACTTGGCTCAGCCAAGCTCTTAAGTAAATGATGATGAATAAGTTTATGTGTAAGGCAAAAGGAGCGGGCCGTCTGGCGGGCCGTCCATGTTAAACAAATGCTAACGTATGCCTGTGGCCTGAGTGCACGCCGTCCACATCCATTGGACGCTCGCTGGATGCGTCGCTCGTCGTCGCTGTGACAGCGCTGCGGCAGCGTCGAGCCTAAAAATGGTATTCACTAGATGTACTTTAAACGACACTAGTGCTCGACGACGAATGCGGCGTGAGCTGGAACTACACTGCGTCGAGAGTTTGACGTTTAATGTATGAACTTAGTATTCTCTAACGAAAAACAGCGACGAACTCGCCCGCAACCTCACTCACAGCCTCGATTCCTAATGTCAAATAAGACAGCTAGGATTTTAGACAAGGCTGTCCCGACATCGAGCTCGTTGACGAACGCAGCGTCGAATGTGTGAATAAGAGAATAGCATAGCAGGTGTTAGGCTGCGGCTCCATCACAGAATTAGATTTGGATAGAAGAAACAAGTTCATTCATTTTTATGGCCGAGCGTGTCAGATTTTGTACTGAAGTTGTTACTTGCCTATGATCTTAAATATGTCTCAGGCCCTTGAGTAGGTATTCATATTTTTTTGTGTTGTTGCAATTAATATTACTTAAGGAGGCATTATTAATGCTTTTGTTCACTTCAACTTACAAAATTTGACGCCCGAAAGCTGCAAGCTGCGATTAAAGACGGACAACTCAGTAGATTTTACTGAGTTCATTTGACACGCTAAGTAGATACGTTTGCTTGATCTATGGTATATATGACATCTGTGGGCTCCATTGAGGCGGAGAGGAGCGGAGATTGCAAAATTGGCCAATGAGACCGCATCACAGTGTTTCGAATTTTGAATTTGAAGAATCATCATCAGCCTATAATAGTCCACTGCTGGACGTAGGTCTCTTCTATTAACTATGCGTATAGACGCATTAGGAGGTAAATGCCCATAATCGCCACGCTGGGCAAGCGGGTTGGCGATCGCAGTAATGTGTCCAGTATGATGACGCTGCTGCCCATCATCATTTTTTTTTTTATCAAATAATGGTGTGGTGACGGCAGTAAGAATACATTTGTCACCACCCCAACTCCTCCTGCGGGTGTCGTAAGAGTCGACTAAAGGATTGAAGTGTCACTGACCATATTTGATAAAAGATTGATGATGGGCAGCAGCGTCATCCTAGTGGACACATTACTGCGATCGCCAATCCGCTTGCCCAGCGTGGCGATTATGGGCATTTACCTCCCAATGCGTCTATACGCATAGTTAACAGGAGAGGCCTACGTCCAGCAGTGGACTATCATAGGCTGATGATGATGATGATGATGAGACCATTCAAAAGAGTTTATTGCTATTCCAATTTGAATAAAGAATCATTTGACTTGACTTGACTAAGGAATTTGGGCGGCATGCACCTAGTATTAAATCCCGATTTGTTCCAAACAGCTTGTTTTTTCCGGATTTTTTTCGAAAAAATGAATGAAAGTTAACACTATAATTTTCAACTCTAAACCAATGCGAATTAAATCAAATTTTCACTTTTACCAGGATAACGTGATGTCATCGAAGAAAAGTCAATTGAAATAGATGGCAAGGAGTGACAGCGACAGTGAAATTGATTATTTCTGTAAAAACCCGAAAAAAAAATTTTTTTTTTTCATATATTCTTCGCTACGTGCACCCAAGGGCTCATGCATAAATCACGCGAGGTTTTTACGGCTACTTTTTGAGCGACAAACAATACTTAGCGGCTTGCTAAGTTAGGAGACGTATATGAATAAGAGGATAAGATATGTAAGACCTTAAAGGTATCGTTTGCTGTCAAAGAAATAAAGTAGTGATGGCAGAAAGGGGAACTAACCTTATGATTTGCAGATGGTAATAAAACATAGCATAAAATAATAGCGCCTATTTAAGGTGCATGCAGACCAAAATACCATTCGCTGTTCTATCCCCCTACTCTACGAAATTCGATCGTTACACGAAACGTGATTCGTTGATTTCGTAGAGCGGGGGACAGAACATCGAATGCTGTTTTGGTCTGCAACTCTGCATGCACCTTTAGATCGTACAATTTTGAAGAAAAGGAAAAAAGACAAAGACTCTATGTTATCTAGCTACAAATTAGTGAGGCCACTGCGGAGCCACTATGAGATCACTGACCGACATTAGTGAGATCGCGCAAGTCTCGCGTCAGCTATCTTGGCCGCATCACAGTAGCCACTACGGAGACAGTAGAGCATGCTCTAACAACCAGTATACAGTGCACTATGAGATCACTGACCGACATTAGTGAGATCGCGCAAGTATCGCGTCAGCTAGCTTGCCCGCGTCATAGTAGCCACTACGCAGACAGTACAGCATGCTCTAACAACCTGTATACAGTGCACTATGAGATCACTGACCGACATTAGTGATATCGCGCAAGTATCGCGTCAGCTAGCTTGGCCGCGTCATAGTAGCCACTACGGAGACAGTACAGCATGCTCTAACAACCAGTATACAGTGCACTATGAGATCACTGACCGACATTAGTGAGATCGCGCAAGTATCGCGTCAGCTAGCTTTGCCGCGTCATAGTAGCCACTACGGAGACAGTACAGCATGCGCTAACAACCAGTATACAGCGCACTATGAGATCACTGACCGACATTAGTGAGATCGCGCAAGTAGCGCGTCAGCTATCTTGGCCGCGTCATAGTAGCCACTACGGAGACAGTACAGTATGCTCTAACAACCAGTATACAGTGCACTATGAGATCACTGACCGACATTAGTGAGATCACGCAAGTATCGCGCCAGCTAGCTTGGCCGCGTCATAGTAGCCACTACGGAGACAGTACAGCATGCTCTAACAACCAGTATACAGTGCACTATGAGATCACTAACCGACATTAGTGAGATCGCACAAGTCTCGCACGTCAGCTATCTTGGCCGCGTCATAGTAGCCACTACGGAGACAGTACAGCATGCTCTAACAACCAGTATACAGTGCACTATGAGATCACTAACCGACATTAGTGAGATCGCACAAGTCTCGCACGTCAGCTATCTTGGCCGCGTCATAGTAGCCACTACGGAGACAGTACAGCATGCTCTAACAACCAGTATACAGTGCACTATGAGATCACTGACCGACATTAGTGAGATCGCGCAAGTCTCGCGTCAGCTAACTTGGCTGCGTCATAGTAGCCACTACGGAGACAGTACAGCATGCTCTAACAACCAGTATACAGTGCACTATGAGATCACTGACCGACATTAGTGAGATCGCGCAAGTATCGCGTCAGCTAGCTGGGCCGCGTCATAGTAGCCACTACGGAGACAGTACAGCATGCTCTAACAACCAGTATACAGTGCACTATGAGATCACTGACCGACATTAGTGAGATCACGCAAGTCTCGCGTCAGCTAACTTTGCTGCGTCATAGTAGCCACTACGCAGACAGTACAGCATGCTCTAACAACCAGTATACAGTGCACTATGAGATCACTGACCGACATTAGTGAGATCGCGCAAGTCTCGCGTCAGCTAACTTTGCCGCGTCATAGTAGCCACTACGGAGACAGTACAGCATGCTCTAACAACCAGTATACAGTGCACTATGAGATCACTGACCGACATTAGTGAGATCGTGCAAGTTTTGCGTCAGCTAGCTTAGCCGCGTTATAGTAGCCACTACGGAGACAGTACAGCATGCTCTAACAACCAGTATACAGTGCACTATGAGATCACTGACCGACATTAGTGAGATTGCGCAA
>JALPQI010001458.1:0-22754 GCA_025490895.1 Thaumatotibia leucotreta
AGAAAAAAAACCATTTCGATAAAATGTATGGAATTAACGAATGACATTTGAAACACAATATCCTTCGAAGATATGTATTAATAGTAATACACGTATTAAGATGGCAACTTGTTTGTTTTTGCTTATTGTATCAAGTATTCAATTTGCATTCAAATTGCCTAATTGTGGTATCATATTACACTAGGCTAGTCTAATTGTGATGTCCTACCTCGCCAGTTTAAATGTCAAGGTTGCAACCGAAAAACCATTTAATCTTGGTCTTTCATAGTGAACAGTTGCTTTGGAACGGGAGGTCAGGTTATATTCAAAGTTTAAGATTATTTCGTTTAGACAGAAACACGCGAATAATATAGACTGGCAGATTTGATTGAAAATGTTGAATACATCGTTTTCATTGAAGGGTGGACAACTTCGTAAAGCTCATAGCGGGAATAGAGACTAAAACTACGAGTAGAATAATACAGGTTACTGAAAAAAACAATAATGGACAAAATGCAGAAGAGCCAATTTAAGTACAAACTTACCATATTTGCCGCGACCGTAGTACAAGTGACATACATAGAATTAGAAACTAAAACCCTTAACTTGGCAGTGTATCTTAAAAGATACATACTTATTGACCCAAAACCCAAATTGTTCTAAACAGCGGCGAGGAGGCTAGAACGCACGATTTTTTAAAATTCTGCCAGCTGTAGTACTCGTCCTTATAGTTTTCAATTTCTAAGAACGACGATTTGACAGTTAAGAAATGAGCCTTATAGATATGACGTTAAGACTGCCGGAAAAATGGTGAGCATTACCCATACATAAGGGTTCATCTGTAACTGTCAAGTTCGTTCTTAGATTTCAGCAAGCCTAGCCAAGATGCCATTCTGCAATCGTACACGATAAGCGATAAATAATCTTCTTCTCAGTCGATTCCTCATTACTGAGGGTCGTGACTACCATTCACGGTTTTTTCGTGTCTATGTCCCTCACAACGTTTCTCCAGGTCTTCCTGTTTTGTGCCATTTGAAGACATTCCTGGGTGCTGGATCTCGTTGAGGCTTTAATTGCGTTTATCCACCGAGTAGGCGCTCTTCCTCTACCTCTCTTCCTCTCTTGCTCCTGCTCTTCCATCTGGCCGACCATTATCAGTTTTTCCAAACCATCTTCTTGCCGGGCCAGATGTCCGAAAAAGCGAAGTATGCGCTGAGTGGTAATAGTTGAGAGCCTGGTTCTTATTCCCAGTTGGTTCAGGATTGATTCATTTGTGCGGCGGGCTGTCCACTTGATGCCAAGCATTTTACGCCAGCACCACATTTCGAACGCATCAATCCTCTCTGCGATAAGTAATAAATGTACGTGAATGACAGATTGGAACTAAGAGTCACGTGACCATTTTCGTACATTATTATGGTCACGTGATTTAGCGCTTGCCGTATACGATTGCAAAATGGTATCTTGGTTAGACCTGCAGGGACTTTAAGCGCACAGGTGTAATACTTGAAAAACTTTTTTTGTAAAATATTGGCAGTCTATTATTGACTGGTCTATGGAGTATACTGGTAAAAGCGTCACGTTCTGCGTTAACGCTAATTTCAAGGCGTCGATCTTTACAGTAAGGGAACTGTTGCCGGCTGATTGAGACATTTTGCCGATAAGGGTTAATTTACAATTATCTTTTACGACCTCTTTTATTCTAGATCACTTCAAAAACAAGAAGCATATAGTGTATAGTAAGACACCAAGAACTTAAAGGCCCAGCCACGACATTGGTCTAAGGTGACCAGCGGCGAGCGAATCCATGAACTGGAGCGGAATGCCGATATGAGTATTCCCTCTCACACGTATGGTTTTTCATAAGGCCGGGCCATACCAAATAAGCTTGAGTTTTTTTATGTACAATTTATGTAGGTACATAGATTAAATCTAACTAATCTACTTAACCTAACCTATAATATCTAAGATTGGCCCTTGTGGCATTGTACCGAGGATGCTGGCGGCATTTCCTCGTTGTATCGCATACTGATGCGTTGTGCTAGGAAGTCGCCAGCTCTTCGATCTTTAGTTACGTCAACCAGACGTTTCGCGATCTCAGCAAACAATTTGCATGCGCTGGGGCCCCAAGAACCTAAAGTTTCTACGCCAAACTTGAGCTTGCCGTGGTACAAAGTCAATTTGTCCCAAGATATTTATTTATTATATATTATCCACCTATAAAGTATACCTATTAAATATGACTCAAGAATTACTAAATGTAGTTTATTATGCGTAGTTTTATATTGAGTAACAGGCAAAGTCATGCAGTTTATGCAGTTTACATATTGAGTAAAAATAAACTTTTTTAAAGTGCCTTTTACCTTTTACGTTACCACAAAGAAACCTATTAAGTGCCTCTTATCATTATCATAAAACAATTTTTAACAACAACCCATTTTTAAACTACTTAGTGGTAGTTTATTTACTATCGGTTATTAATGAGACAGTTTTAATAGATATAATTATGCTTACATACTTAATACTCCATACCTTTTGAAATTTATACGAAATGTTGAGGTAAGTAGATATTTAATTATTTATATTTCTCTGATACTTTATTCTAAAAAAGGCCCCTAATTTAATTTGTCCTATCTTAAAATCTTAACCGTGATGAATTTTGCAACTATCGCATAATGTATTACGATACAAGTGCAAAAAATAGTTCACTATGAAAAAAAGAAAATTCGCACGTGTATCCTACCACGTTTTTCAGTATTGCCCTCCGAAGCTTCGACCTGAAAGAAATTAAATAAATTCTATCACTAGTGCGTTAAAATAGCACCATCTGTTCTGAACTAGTACATTTCGATGCAGTAGAAAAAAATTGTTTTTTCGACGAGGGTGAAAGTTGGAGCTCGAGTGAAACGAGGGCGACAATCACCCGAGTTAAAAAGAAGTTTTTACACGTGTATCGAACGACTTTAACAAGTGCCTTAAAAAGAGAAATTTACGCACTTTGCGTAATTTATTTACTTTTCCGCACTAGTTAGGAAAATATTTTTCCTAACTAGTGCGCAAAAACGAACTTTGCGCACGCTTCGCGCGCGGTAATTTCTCTTTTTGACGCACTTGTTATGAAAAAAATCGTCCCTTACACGTGCAAAAACTTTTTTTCAATTCGGGTGATTGTCGCCCTCGTTTCACTCGGGCTCCAACTTTCACCCTCGCCGAATAAAAGTTTTCCCGCACTAGTTAGGAAATGTACTGTTTTTCAAATTGTTCCTAGGTCTTTATTCCAATTCTGAACAAAATATTTGTAGATAATATCTCGCGCCTTGTTAGTCATACGCTAAAATTTATCACGTAAACATATTAGCATGAACTAGTTACAATGTTTTATTTAATTTTATATTTTTTAGTACTTGCACCGTGGGGGGCGTCACGCGACATAGTCGTATGACTTGTGAGTGGAATGAACTTTAGGTTCATTTAGGTCGATGACACAATACATCTCAAATTATGTTAAGGGACAAAATAGACAGCATTACTCTTTTAGAGAAAATAATATTAAAACTGAACGTACCAAACGACTACTGCAGCAAACGTTAAAATATAGTTTTTTTCCAATTGTATATAAATAACTTTTGGTTACTGTGAATGTAACTTTGGTAGGAAGAGCGGGATCTCCTGCTACAAGTAAATCTTTTACTTACTTGGAGATTCCAATAATAACTTGTAATCATAATATTGTAACCAATAAATGCTTTTTCATTTTTCATTTTCAAACGACTGAGAGTACCCCTTCTAGCTACTGCGGCCTCTCACACGAACCTGTACCGCAACTCCCTCATCCCTCGCGCTACTGCACTCCTCAACTCCATACTCGCAGCATCACCACACTGTGACGTGTTTACGACAGGGATAGGGCAATTGATGACTGAATGTGAGAGAGTGTTAGAAGGACGTATGGATGGTTTTTAGCATTAAGTACATAGTTTAAGCTAGTTATATTATAATATGATGAATCTATGTAACGATATGGTTTATACTGTCATGTTACATTTTATGTGTGATTCAATAAATTATAAATTTGAAAGACGTCCAATATGAACATAGGCCCCCGGCATAGATGCCATAATGACCGGTCCTGCACCACCCGCATCCAGCGGACTCCAGCGACCTTCACTAGGTCATCAGGGTGCTTAGCTAAGTTGCCAATCGCTAACGCTTAATCGTCAATCGTAAACGAAAGGCAGCTAACTGTCTTTGTCGCACTAATATGAGAGAGTGACAGAGAGGGAAAATTACGATACGCTACTAAGCGTTAGCGAATGGCAACTTGGTTAGCCAAAAAGATGATTTGAATTGATGAAAGATGCTTAGGCATCCACTCCATTTTAGGGCTCCAACAATGCGCGGGCCTCAGGATTTGTCTCTGTCACTCTAATGAAGCCTTCGTTGCAGTGACAGAGACAAATCATCGAAGTTTACGAATTTCAAAGTTTGCGATAATAGGCCAAGATCATCATCATCATCATCAGCCTATAGTCCACTGCTGGACGCAGGCCTCTCCTATTAACTATGCGACATGCGTACAGATGCAGTAGGAGGTAAATGCCCATAATCGCCACGCTGGTCAAGCGGATTGGCGATCGCAATAATGTGTCCACTATGATGACGCTGCTGCCCATCATCATTCCTTTCCTTATTGGAAATCATCATCAGCTTTCCGTATTGGAAAGGAGCTGGCTCTTGAGACACAGGGAAACCTAGTTTGAGAGTCAGGCACCTATCATCATGTGATAACCGAAAGTTGCAATAAAGATATATTTATTATTATTATCAATCTTTTATCAAATAATGGTCAGTGACACTTCGATCCCTTAGTCGACTTTTACGACACCCGCAGGAGGAGTTGGGGTGGCGACAAATGTATTCTTACTGTCGTCACCACACAGCCCAAGATACCATTCTGCCATCGTACTTATACGATAAGCGATAAGTAATAAATGTATGAGAATGACAGATTCGAACGAAAAATCACGTGACCATTTCCGCTCCTAATGTTATCAATAAAATTATTCTATTTGATCCCTCGTTGGACATTTTTACACATGCGGAACCGAAATTTCTGGCCACAGCTGCCATCTCGAATTAAATTCTACACTTACCACAATAGACAATGGAGTAAGATACGAGTGACATAAGATACATAATAATACGTACCTACCTACTTTTAAACAAATATTTTAAGTACCTACATATAACTTGTATGTTTGGTTAAACTGTAAATACAAGTTGGTTGCAATAAATAAAAAAAAACACATTATTATGGTCACGTGACTTATCGCTTTTCGTATACGATTGCAGAATGGCATCTTGGCTAGGCCTGGTGATGATTCCGCCAATATAGGGTCTGGAAAAGATACGACAAGTAAGGATATTATCTCGTAGAAAAATGATAGACGTGTTTTATTATTATTGCGTAATTAATCAATTATGCAATTTTTTTTTATAATTAAGGCTTAGATTCTAGTCCAATAAGCCAATTTTCAAATCGAAAGAACTTATTAACTATTGAATTAAAATAAAACAAATCTAAAATGTCGAACCACTGGTACCAAAACTCCTTATAAAACGGCATTTCTCCGAACGTTTCAACCGCCGTGACCCGTGACGTCGGTGGCAACATTATTACCAGATTTCCGCAAGTATCTCATACATTTTTTGGTTAAATTGGTAGTTGTCAACTACGTCTACCAATATATCCAAAAGTTCTTGCATCTCTCACGGGATTCGTAAGATAAGGCTGCCACCGAAGTTACGGCTGTTGATACGTTCGGAGAAATGCCCAAAAATAGAAAGCAAAACTTTTTGATGTTTACACTTGATGAAATGATTGAGTGACAAACGCAGAATAATTTGATTACAATATTTTTTTACAAATACAGCATGAACCGATATGGATCTAAAACCCAAAAACCATGTAGCTTCACAAATTACACGACCATTATAACACCGTTTAAAAATAACGCACCCGTAAAAGTCCCGTAAAAGTTGTACCTGTCAAATCGTATATCACACTCCACTAATAAATAGCCGTTACTTTTAAAAACTCGTTTCTTAAAAGTATACAACACATAATAAGGCTATAATGACATCGCGCATAAAGTTCATATTTAAAGTTCCAAAGTGGTTTGTTAAGTTAATTCTATTTTTATGTATTTAAGCTAAAGCGATGCAGTCACATAGAAATGTTATTAATTTACAGTTATTATGGGTCGTAAAGTTTTATGTGTATTGGCTCATTTATTTTTGTTTTGATTTATTTGTCCCCGAGATCTGTAAATATGCGTGTCGAAGAAATTAAACGTGTGTTACGTGTTTGTATTGCATATTTAATGGTCTCAAGTATCGAAAACTTCGGATTTTTTTTATGTGACGAAGGTGGACAACTGAGCTCTCAGCCCACCTGATGGAAAGCAGGAACTAACGCCCATGGACATAATAGCGAAAAAATTGCCTATGCTCTGACTACCCAAAAAAAATTTCAAAAAATCCTAGTTCGATTCCTGGGCCGAGTACACGTATTATTGTAAGTGTAGGAATGCACTTTTTCTTTTTACTAAAATCGATCTCATGGTTCGCCCTCCCGCCAGATGGACCGACGATCTAAAGAAAGTGGCGGGAAGTGGTGATGATGATGATGATGATGATCTCATGGTTCGTAAGACAAGATTTCGCTATCTGTTATGGTTTCCAAAACCTCCATACTGACCGATCTGGACTGATCAGCCTGTATATTCTTACAAGTTGTATACCGTTTTAGCATACTTATCTTGAAAGATTAGTGAAGACATACTGACATACGGTTTACGGCTAGTAACGTACTCTGTTAATACTACAGGGTAAATACACTTTTATCATCGCATTTTTAAAAAGGAACTTTTATTCAGCCTCACTCCAGTTTTAAAATTATTGGCTGTGGACAATATAAAAAAAAATAAAAAAAATAACTCTTTCTAAATCTGTCTGAAGCCAGCATCCACCACCAAAATGTGTGAGACAGTAAATTTTCATTTCGCGATTTTGGGGCTAGTCTCATACTAAAACTTGCTTATTATGACTTACACATATATGTTGTCTCAGATTTTCAGTGGGTGGTGAAACACCCTATATTTATATAAATACAGCCTTCCCACCCCTCTCCTATACTGCTATAATAAAGTAGCGGCAGCTCATGGTAGGGATGTAGTAGATTTTTTTATTTTTTTTTATGTTCGCAATTGTTGAATGAAAGAAGTATTCGTGATTGTAAAAGTACTAAACAGCTCGTTACTATCACGCGGCTATTATTGAAAATGGGTGATAAATTACTACGAGTGTAATAATGCTTATTACTGACAATAAAGAGGAGAGTTGGACATATTGTACGTACAATGTTATAATTTATGGTTAGGATTAGGAAATAGCTAGAAATATACGCATTATTTCCAGCTATTTCCTACTGTAGTAAATCGAACTATAGAGTGATCATCGTTAGCCTAAAGAGACATAGCATAACATCTTCAATCTTATGTCATCATATATTATAAAGGTAGTCATTATAACCGCGGTCAGTGGTCAGACATGGATATCTTATGCAAGTTCATAAATGCCCCCAAAAACAATAATGCAATTGAGATGAGATAGGCAGGACATAGTATGGGCACTTTCTTAGCATCACGCATAATATGTCGACAACTCGACACAACATAGATAGATAGATAGATAGAATACTCTTTATTGCACACCTTAACAAAAAAGAAAACATGGTTAAAACAAACGATTATACATAGAGGTACACAACAGGCGGTCTTATCGCTATAAAGCAATCTCTTCCAGACAACCTTTGGGTAGCGGAAACAAATTAAAATAGTGAAACAGTAGGTGAATATCTTTGACAAATGCAAATATAATATAGCCAATGAAAACTTTGTAGGCTACAATTTCAAATAGTGGTTTAAGTCTATACATGATAACATAAAAAATCATTAGCGTGATGTATTGAACAGGTGGTGAAACTTGTCAATGAAATTTCAGGACCGTTTTTGAGAGGCCATTTAGTATGGTATGCAGCTTTTATGCTTTGAATGAATGAATTAATTAATGAAATCGTTTATTCACAATAAACATATCATCATCATATATCATATCAATAGGATCTTAAATAACAAACACATAGTGTAATCCCTTAATATATTCAGTCTAGTAGACTTTATTTGTTCGTAGTGGTAGTGGCAGATTCAATTATTTATTACGATTAACTCTGGATTTAAATGTTTGAGCTGTATTATTGTATCCAATGTCTATTGTAAACAAATTATTTGCAAAAGGATTACCGATTAAAGCTGTCGATAGGTACGATTTAACGAACTCCTACTAATTGCAATCTCTTCGAAAATGTAAATAATGTAACTGTATTCCTAGTACCGTAAAGTCGGGTTATATTAACCCTAAGAGGTCACATTGCCCACACGGAAAAACCCCTTCGATTGACTTAAATAAATATAAAGATGGAAACTAACATTTTAACTAAACGATGTCAAGCAAATAATCTTCTTTTAATTCAATTATTAATTTGACAAGATGGATTTTTTTGGGAGGGCAATGGGCAATTGGGCATTGATACCCTCTAGGGCTAATGTAACCCGACTTTACAGTAGGGTTAGTTGCGGAACATTGACACAAACGGACACAATGAAACTTTGCGATACCTATCTCGGAAACCTGACCTTAACGGCTAGCCCCGTCTATCAAATAAGGACGAGCTTAGGGACCCTCCACGACTCCCCAGGGTGCGAGCGACGATCGCAGAAGGAGCACGTCGCTACATGCTTAAAAGCGAATAGAACCAGGAAAAGTAACAATTTTTATTTATATTTCGTAATTTTTTGTAAGAATACAGAGAATTGTTTGGTAGTATTTATATTTTTGTCGTATTGTATATATATTAAAGTTTATCTTAAGCTAAATACTTTTAAAATTAGTTCAAGTTTTGGCCTCATTTTTTTATTTAGTTTAAAATAATACACCAGGGGGTGTCTCACAATTAAACATTTTTATGTGATGTACAATGAAACAGGTCCATGTTTCGTTGTGTACTGTATAGTTTTATTGTACACCGAATGTGAAATTGCAAAAGGTTACTATTCTACTGACTGATTATTTAAACATGTTTCATGTTTAGCACCTCATTATCAGCCTATTAAGGCCCACTTGTATAACCTAGGGTTAAACACTGACCAGTAAAATGGTCACTCTAGCTCCTGCTGGTGAATACCTGGTTATTTGGCTAAACCCAGGTGCTACAAGTGAGTCTAAGAAGATACATTTCTAATATTTTTGGTTGACTAGTATAATTACATTATATATTAAATATTTCGTAAAGTTATATGCGTAGTAATAGTGGTAATAAAACATATTTTTTATGTTTTAAAACATTCTGTTCCTACATATTGTATTAATATGTGATTTGAACATTTTTCGGTTGCTTAATGCGCCAATGCCATAAAGATTCGTTAATAAATTAATCTTCCCAAGAATTTTACTAAGTACAACCACATAATATATAATAACCTGTTTTACTACTGATTATGTAACTCTGTGTCAATGTTGGTTACCCGTTATATTTTTAGTTTACAATGAAACAGCTCACGGTGTTTCACTGAACACTATTTATTAGTACACATTGAAACAATACACTTTTTCAAAAACATTTTAAGAATATATATGCAATTTTCAGAACTAGAGCCACTTTTTTACATACCATAAATAATTATGACTATTAGTCTATTTTATGGCAAAATATACGATTTTTAACTTTCAAATTGGCTGAGATAGGACAGTTTAAAAAGTTGAATGTTTCATTGATGGCAATAGTTTAAGTAATATGTTTAACAATAAAACATACGTACACAATAAAACAACATGATATTTATGTTGTCACAAAGTGTATGATATCTATCGTGGAGATGCCCAGGACCCTCCCGCGTTCGCCTGGGTTGCAGTCATACTACGAGGATACATAAAACATAACTTTTTTGCAATATATCGCAGTTATCGACGACATTGTTAAGTTACTATGAAACTTGGGTTGTATACAATGAAACATTCTTTCGGTTTCATATATCTTGCAGTGGTCTTATTAATCATTAAACAAATTAGAATCCTACTAAACTAAAGCTACTCCAGCCTACCGTTATTATTAAATTTCCTTTATTTTGTATTCATTGCAAGCGTACTTATATATATGTTACATATAACACCGTTCCAATGTTGGTTAAGTCTGTTTCATAGTTCATTGGATTTATTACATCTGTTTCAATGTAAAAATTCAGGTGTTTCATTGAATACATGCACGAGGACACAATGAAACAAATCTCATTTTTTGTTTAAAGTTGCATAACAGATATACTATTGAAAATAATTAGAAACCAAGAATGCGATTCGACAGCCAACTAAATTGTTTATCTTCAAACACAATATCTCACTCGTAACTTCAAAAACACCAGAGATACAATGGTTTGAAATTTAGTTGTTTCATTGATCCACAACTTACTACAAATATTAAATGAAAGATAATATTTAATCTTTCACATTACAAACATTCATCCATATTCGCAAACACTTTCACAAAGAAAATATCCACAATTAGGTAATTAACAACTAGTCCGATATATTATAACCAACTCTCCTCTCCCCATTAATAGAAATCAATTTCAAGTATTAACAGTTTATAAATATTTATATTAACAGTACAATTAAGTTTGATTTGTGTTTCTTATTTCTTTTCAATGTTGACAATCCTGCACCTAATGCAAGTTTCTGTTTGACCCAATGGTTGACTGGTAGAGAATGTCTTAAGGCATTACGTCCGCCATTTGTACTTTTTTCATTGATTGTGCAATAAAGCTTAAATAAATAAGTTTATTTTCTTCCGGCGATTAATGTAACGCGTAGCGAATATTATCATGAGATGGAAATTAACGACCATTTACACAATCAACTTTTTTTAGAAAGTTGAAAAATGTAAGTTAGACGAGTAACAAAATTTCGATTGTATTAGAGTCTTTGAGAATCACGGGTTTACAAATCCTGGCTTTTTGATAGGCTTGCGCGGGGATATATATCCAATACCTATGGAGAAATTTGCTGTGTTGTACAATTTTTTTTTTGTTTTTGTGGGGAAATGCGTTACGCATGCCACCCGGGCGCGGGGGACGGATCCGGGTGGTTATGTGGGACTCCCAGGGCTAATGAGGCCCTGGTCCACCCACTAAAGCCCCACGGTCTGCCGCCAAGACGCTTTAAGGCGAGGTCACGGGTACGCCTGAGCACACTTCCGCGACCTCGCAGCGGCTGTCCAGGGCTCTGGACCCATCTCCGGAAGGAAAAATCCCTCCTTCCCTCCTCCTCGTTGCGCGCGACGCTGCGCAGTGGTTTGAGTTATTATTAGAGTTTGTTAAGGAATCACATTACTCAATTTCAATGAAATCTCGCACGCCAGTAACAGCCTCCGTAGGCTAGTTGGAAGTGACCCTGCCTACGAAGCTGGAGGTTCCGGATTCGAATAGGTACTCCACGCATCTCGCATCTTCACTTTTTTTTTATGTGACGAAAGTAGACAACTAAGCTCTCAGCCCACCTGATGGAAAGCAGAAACTGAGGCCCATGGACATAGTGATCAAAAAATCGCGTATGCGCTGCCTACCAGAGGACTTATCTTAACAGGCATATCTAAATACATTGCACTACTTTGCGCGTCGTAGTATTTCTTTATCTTTGTTCACCGATTCTTAAACACACATTTTTTCTTGACACACGCCTACACTGCACGCCAATTTAACGACTTTTGTGCAAACACTAAAGTTAATGATGTTTTGCTAGCGGTATTGTCTGTGTTTAGAAAACTATTGTAAATAGGATATGGTACACTGTACCGCTAGTTGTTATGGGAAATTCTCGGCGATTTTGGTACATACTTACACCCCAATTCATGGAAAGTTACATACATACGTGTACCTATTTGTTAAATTTATATTTTGTCCCTTTCAACATCATCATCAGCCTATGATAGTCCACTGCTGGACGTAGGCCTCTCCTATTGACTATGCGTATAAACGCATTAGGAGGTAAATACCCATAATCATCACGCTGGGGAAGTGTACACTAATGTGTCCACTATGATAACGCTGCTGCCCATCATCAATCTTTTATCAAATAGTGGTCGGTAACACTTCAATCCCTTCGTCGACTCTTACGACACCCGCAGGAGAAGTTGGGGTGGTGACAAATGTATTCTTATTGCCGTCACCACACAGCTCAATGGCTCAAATGGCAAATTGACAGATAAGGACATAATAATAATGGCGATTTCATGGACGTTTATAAATATACCCCGTACCTACCTATATCACAATTTCGTAAATATATCTCATCTCGTTTGTCCCTTTCGGTTTAATGGACAAATTGATATAACCGAAAGGACAGACAATAGGTACCTACTTATCGGCTTGCTAAGTTAGTAGAAGATGTTCCTATACAGTGTGTTACCATGACCCGGGCTTTTACGAAAATAGGTAAAATTACGCATTACTGGCAAATCTGGCAATCGTTTTCAAGTATTAACATTTGACAAATATTTAAATTGACCGTACAATTAAGTTTATTTCCTCCGTACGATCAATGTAACGCGTGTACTGCTAGTTGTCAAACGTTGTGAGTGGCTGCGATCTGTCATTTGTCACGTGCAAATTAACGATTAATTCTGAAGTACATTGCTTCGTAACTTTTCTTAGAAAGTTAATTACTTTTAAAATTGGAGTGTTGGATCAAATAATGCTCACAGTTTGACTAAAAATCTGCATCGCATTCTTCGGTTACAATAAAAGCCAGTATCATTATCATAATAACACACTGTATAAAGGAAAAATACATTAGGTCTGTGCTAGGAATCTCCTCTGCAAGGTCCTATTGGAAGTAAGGTCACCCGCAGCAGAATCGAAGTATCCGATATAGTTCTCCGAATCGCTAAACTGAAGTGGCAATGGACGGAACAGATTGCATGTAGAACCGATAGCCGGCGGGGCGGAAAGGATCTCGAATAGCAACCACGTACCGGAAGGCGGACAAAGTGGACTGATGACATGGTGAAGATCGCATAAGTAGGTACGCTGGATTCGGATGTCGTAGGACCGGTCATTATGGCATCTTAAGTGGAGGACTACATAGCGTTTTCCCAAAATTAACTGTTATGTTTCTTGCGTGATATTGTAAACACTACTTTCTCTACGTGTCTATTCAGTGATTAAAAAATAGTTTCACTATGACCACTATAAAAAAAATACAAACAACTAGACAACATTGTATAAACACTTTGACACCGCCGCCGGCGCATAAAAAGTGGCGTTAGAAAGGCTTCGTAAGGCTAGGCTGTAAATAGTGATTTAATACATAAATCAGTGTTCTGTCGCTGCCGTTCCTTATTCAATATCGTATATTGTCGGCTTAGTTGCGTCTACGCATTTAGGAACAACGCACACTGCGCAGAAGTACAATTTTCAAAGGTTTGTACATTTGGTATACGTTTTTGATATTGATAAAAATTGGTAGGTTGGTAGAGTCAATGATGCTGAGCAAGCTGCACAACATTTCCCAAAATGTCCCAATATGTTTGTATGAAACGCTCCTTTTTTGTTACTTTGCCAAGAGTTTCTCTGCTTTTCTGCTTTGCAAGCAAAATCACTACCAAAATTTTAACTTCTAAATAAACATCAGTCTCAATCTTCTTTTTGGCTTTGTCCAAGTACCTATTTTTATTATTAATGAGCAGTTTTGCCCCGACTCTACCCGCGGGTGTCGTAAGAGCCGACTAAGGGATTAAAGTGTCACTGACCATCCTTTGATACAAGATTGATGATGGGCAGCAGCGTCATCATAGTGGACACATTACTGCGATCGCCAATCCGTTAGCCCAGCGTGGTGATTATGGGCATTTACCTCCTAATGCGTCTATACGCATAGTATAGTTAATAGGAGAGGCCTACGTCCAGCAGTGGACTGAGATAGGCTGATGAAATGAAGAAGTGACGAAGTTTTGCCTATGACTAGCACGATTAAATATAACAATCACACCTAATGAAAGATATTCGATTAAGCTTTGAACCATCGTTTGGAGCGTTTGGACTATAGTTAGGTTATACGTAATTGTGTAATTTTAATAATGACTCAGGAGTACCCTTAAATATTAAATTCTTAAGAAAATGAATACAATTTGTTAGGCGTCCATTAAGCGTCTTTCTTTAGCTTGCGTCACGTCAGCAGGGACAAATTGCACGTCCAATGAATGCGGATTGAGGTGACACCACCACAGAGTACATGGACACAGCAGGTCCAACACAAGATTCTCTTAATAAAGCTGCAATTTTGTTATGGTTATGGCTTAAGAAAATCTTGTTGCACTTACTAGACATTGCATTAATTTAAACTGTCGTGAGACATAATAACTATAAATATAATTAAACGTTAAAACTCACGTGTATTTTATCACTACGCGCGACATGTTTCGGAGAGCCTAATAGTTCTCCATTATCAAGCACTGAACCGCGTTCACGCCTCACGACAAACGGACATGGCGAAATTATAAGGGTTTCTAAGCTTACTACAGAACCTTCAAAATTATTAGATGTATATTCTAATTTTAAGAGACATCACGTCATCAGCCTGTTAGTCCATTGCTGGACGTAGGCCTCTCCTATTAAATATGCGTATAGACGCATTAGGATGTCCATAATTGCCACGCTGGGCAAGCGGATTGGCGATCGCAGTAATGTGTCCACTATGATGACGCTGCTGCCCATCATCAACTTTTTAGAATGGTCATTGACACTTCAATCCCTTAGTCGACTCGTATGACACCCGCAGGAAGAGTTAGGGTGGTGACCTGGTGACCAATGTATTCTAACTACCGTCACCACACGGCAGCCTAACTGTCGTCAGAAGACATGCGTCCCACATACTTCAATGCAGATTGTAATGGAGTCATAGGCAATGGTGATACCATCCCGCTAGTATAGGTACTCTCGTATTGGTGCGAGAGAGGTGGATAGAAAGTAAGTCCGCGTTAATAACGCAGCGGCAGCTCATGGTACGGCTACAGTAGCTGTACCATAACATAGAAATTATCGTTAACGTAAGGTTTTGGTTTTACTCGATACGTAAAGCAGACCTTCGCGCTGGCTCCAATATGTCAGTGGCAAGCGCGATAGAATGCGTTATATACTTATCGAGAAAACTCTATCGTATCCTTTACTTTCCAACTCATGGGACGGCTACTGAACGAAGAATCCAAAACCTTTTCATCTTTATCAGACTATTTAAACGTGAGCCATCTTTACAGTCTCACATAATAGTTATTTACTCTTTACTTCCATCCTATGGGCTTCCAGGGAAATTATGCGAATGGGTCAGCAGTTTTCTAGCAGACAGAAGCATTAAGGTCGTTGTTGACGGTGAATGCTCTGACTCAATGTCTGTGAATGCTGGTGTCCCTCAAGGCTGTGTGCTATCACCCACGCTATTCCTCCTGCATATTAATGACATGTTGCATACTAGCGGCATTCATTGTTATGCGGATGATAGTACGGGTGATGCCTCCTACACCGGCCGTGCTAATATTTCCCGGGAAAACGTCATTGAGAGCCGGAACAAACTTGTGTCTGAAATTGAGACCTCCCTAAAAGAAGTCTCAGATTGGGGTCGGCTTAATTTGGTCCGATTTAACCCTACTAAGACACAGGTTTGCGCGTTCACCGCGAAAAAGCTTCCGTTTGTCGCGTCACCCCGTTTCGAGAGCACTTCCCTATCTGCCACAGCCAGTATTGGAATTCTTGGTGTTGACATCTCGAGTGATGTCCAGTTCCGCGTCCACCTAGAGGGTAAGGCCAAATTGGCCTCGAAGAAGCTCGGTGTGCTGAATAGATCGAGGCAGTACTTCACGCCGGCTCACCGCCTACAGCTTTATAAGGCGCAGGTTCGCCCGCATATGGAATACTGCTCTCATCTTTGGGCAGGGGCACCTAAGTACCAGCTTCTCCCTCTAGACCGCATCCAACGGAGAGCAGCTCGAGTTGTCAACTGCCAACGTATCTCTGATCGGCTTGATACCCTGGCGCTGCGTAGAGATGTGGCCTCGCTCTGCATTTTCTATCGCATGTACTACGGGGAGTGTTCCGAGGAGTTGTTCGGATTAATACCTGCCGCTTCTTTCCGCCACCGCCCTACGCGACAATGTTTTCATTCTCACCATTTAGATGGTTGGCGGTCCTCAACTGTGCGCTTTTCTCGTAACTTCCTGCCTCGCACAGCTAAACTTTGGAACGAATTGTCACAAGCGGTGTTTCCGGACCGATACGACCTTCAAACCTTCAAGAAAAGAGCGTACTCCCACCTTAAAGGCCGGCAACGCATTTGCGACGCCTCTGGTGTTGCGGGTGTCCATGGGCGACGTTAATCGCTTTCCATCAGGCGATTCGTCTGTTCGTTTGCCACCTATAGCATAAAAAAAAAAAAAAAAAAAAAAAAAAAAATGTGGCTGGCGCATAATAAGAGGCATTAAACATAACTGTGGTTTTATGAAACGAGCCGTAGTCGAGTTTCATAATAAGATCACACGAGTGTTTAATGCCTAATTATGTACAGTCACATACATAACTTTGTCTACATCCTCATCATAAGTTTAGAATGATAATTTACCTTTATTTACATTGATATCCATTAAGTAAAATACCTGTGAATATAACAATTCAAATCAGTTGAAATTACTCAATCTGTGTCAAGAATATCCTACAGCAAATATGTATTGAAAAAAAAACGAAAAGAAGTTGATTTTATAATGTTAACATTAATGTACTGACACCGATACTTTAATGTTAAAATTATGATGCACTGTACTTTAATGTTAACATTATGATACAGCCCCAGATACCGGTTTCTTAATATAGGTCATTACATTACGTTGCCGCTTCTGAATATATAATAGGATAATTATGATATGAAATAGATAAAATACTCGTAAGTAAAGAATTTTCTTTCTAATCACGGCCGCTGATACGTAAAGAGTCCAACGATAGACACAAATGGTAACAACTTAGTAACAAACCTCATTAGGGCCGTGTCCATCTTATACAATTTACTGGTCTATTCGAATTTAAATTATCAATTACCATTGGTAAGATCTAATTCAAAGGCCATATAACGCCATAATGCTAAAAGGGTTGAACTATTGAGAGCAAAGAACCAGTTACTCCTCTTACTTTTTAATGTTTGGTGATACATATTTACGACGCCTTGCATAATTTTATGTCGGTATCTTTCTACTGTTTTAATGTTGGCGGCTTTTTAATCGAGTTTTTAACATGTTTTATAACTTACAAGATTTATAGGAGACTTAGTCACTTACCTTTGTTTGACGTGAGAAGCGTGACGTTACACTGGTAGTCACAAGTAAACGTGAATATGTTTAGGTATGTATTTTTTTGTTGAAATAAGCATAATAATTTTTAAACCATTTTTAGGATTCCGGGATTTTGGATACTACTGACGAATAGTATACCTACCGATTAATATTCGCATATTGATTTGTTCCATCTGAGCTACAATAGTTTGATTTCTGTCTTAAAATAAAAAGCGAAAAGACACTCCTATGTTATGGGTCGGTTCGTGTTAGGTAGATAATTTAAATTGTTTGATGTTTAAGTCACATTTAGAATGTGCAGATTAAAATATTTGAATTGGTTTGTATTCAAAATGTATAAATAATTGATTTTTTATTTTAACTATTAGAGTCTAATGATTGATTCGAATTTAATTTGCATGCACATTACATCTCAACTAGCATATTCCGAAGCAAGAAAAATTGTATTAGTTATAAGCGGAAACTGTTTTGGCATGTGTTCTAATTATTATGTTTACCCTATTGCATTATAAAGTGCTGTATATTTCCCAAATAAAAAAAATAATAATGTGATCACGCGGCAAATCTAAACTCAGAATAATAGTACAAGGCCGTTAAAGTGGGAAATTTCTCGGATGACGTGTAATTGTAGGATGAGGCGAAGCCGAGGCCGACAAAAATGTGATCCGAGGCTTTCCCATTTGACGGCCGAGGTGTGTATACTATTTTTCTGCTCAACGGAGCCGGCAGGCGGCAACTTAGTTTAGCGCAGCGGCCTGCAATGTCCTGTTTGCCGGCCGGAGGGCAGATAATTATTTTATTCAAACATTTTGTAGTTTAAGTCTTTCATCACGCCTACTGTAAGTCCCACACTTTTACACAAAAGACGGCACCCTTTCTCCGGACTGCCGTAAACTCAGATACAAGGAAACATGCCCAATGCACATTTGAATGCGATTGCAAGCCGATTGCATAGACAAATTGACAGTGGCCCATACAAAAGCCGGGGTGGTCTTGTCTGTGAATGGTTTGACAGCATATAACCTAGCTGATGAAGGTAACATTGTAGGTAACTTGTCTTAAAAAGTTCACCGCAGTAGGGGGTCTTTCGACCCCGTACAAAGTATGGTTAATTACGAGTTAAGTTACTTGCCACAGCGAAGGTGTTAAGAAAACTTTTCGGCAAAAGTATCAATACTTGAACATTTTCACGGAAACGTCCGTTTAATTAATTTCCGTACTTTATTAATATTTCTGAAACAGTTCAACTCACGTATATTTAGTCACTAGTTACGCACGACATTATTTCGGAGACCTAGATCTCCATTATCAAGCACTGGGTGCTTAGACATTTAGACAAGTTGCCAATCGCTAACGCTTAATCGTCAATCGTAAACGAAAGACAGCTAACTGTCTTTATCGCATCAATATGAAAGAGTGACAGAGAGAGAAAACTACGATACGCTACTAAGCGTTAGCGATTGGCAATTTGGCTAAGCATTCTGAGCCCTTAGGCGAGACCGCGGGCTTCGAGTAAATTAAATATAGTGTATTTTTTTTAAAAGCACGTCGTATAAATAACGAATTAAATATATAAGCCTAAGAATTTAAGAATTTCTCAACCGTTTTTGTCCATAAGACAAACGAGATAAAATGAAGTGATAATAACTGGATATCTATTACCTTCACCATTTATATTGATTTTCGGATCAGAATCTATCGAGAGATGTTTCGATATGATAAGGGTGCTTGTCCATTGAACGATAGAGCGGTAACAATGCTAAGCAGCGTTTTTTTATATTTTCAGACCGTATAGCTGGAACTGCAAGAATTTTTATACGAAAGTACTTACTGACAGGTATGTCCCTGCTTTTTTTTTAAGATTTAGGTTCTAGGTTCCAGTAGGTACAGGCACTACGGGCGGCCTACACCTCTTAATGCTGTGTGATACGTTTTGCATTTTCATAAAATATTGATTACATGTAATCCCCCAATGTCGTAACATAATTACATGTACTGCACTGATATTATTACAACAGAATACTTACAGTCCAACAAAAAAACTGAAAAGTTTTCTGCCATTTGTCAACTGCATTATTATTTTTAGTGGAAAAAACACAAATTATTTTTATCAAATAATTTTGTTTTAAGTCGTATTTTTTAAGCAGTTACACTGCCATGTATACAAATTTAAATATTTCATGTCATATACCAAATAAAAAATACCGAAGTGGTTTACCGAAAGGATCGTAAGCTATACAACAATTAACGAATATAGCGATGTATTAGCATAGCAATTCCAATGGACGAGTCCCCTCCGTTCTAAGCTAAATAATTTACAACAGCTATATAGAAACTTTAATGGTTCTACCTATTAGCTCCAATATGTTGGTAATTATTTATTTAATTAAATATTTTTATAGATGTAAATAGCATTTTTGATAGTAAAACATAATTCGATGATGTTCGTAATATGATAGAGGTCAATGACCTCGTTCACATCTGAACATACAAAATGAGGAATTATGGTAATCAGTTCTGAATACTTAAATACGAGTATTTTACGTATTTCGTTTGTTAAATTAAAATACTCCTACGACTAGTTATTTTACCCATTTTACTGTCAAATGCTTTAGCGTAGGTAACGTTAAAAGATTAAGGCAACTGGCCTTTCCAAATATTCGAAAGTTTTAGGTATTCGAATGTTCGTTTTTTTTATTATTAGATATTTGAATTAATCGAATAGTGTTCATAGTATAACGAGAAGTTAAAATGTAGGTAAAATATTATTATTAGTATTAATTTTTGCATATTTACGCTAAGTATTAAGAAGTCGTGATATCTTGCTGTTCGTGATATCCTGTCTTTGAACTTCAAAGATAACTAGACAATCGCAATTCAGGTATATCCTAACTGTCCATTTGATTCATTTTGGAATTTTGGAAATTCTGTTTTACTAGGGTGAACTCACAGAATTAGATTTGGATAGAAGAAACAAGTTCATTCATTTGTATGGCGGCCTAGCGTGTCAGATTTTGTACTGAAGTTGTTACTTGCCTATGATTTTAAATATGTCTCATGCCCTCGAGTATTCATATTTTTGGTGTTGTTGCAATTAATATTACTTAAGGAGGCATTATTAATGTTTTTGTTCACTTCAACTTACAAAATTTGACGCCCGAAAGCTGCAAGTTGCGATTAAAGACGGACAACTCAGTGGATTTCACTGAGTTCATTTGACACTCTAAGTAGATACGTTTGCTTGATCTATGGTATATATGACATCTGTGGGTGAACTAGTCCAGTCTCCCGAAACTTCGTTAAAATTAGTTTTGTGTAATATCATTGATGAGGAATACGAAGTAAAACGCAGAAATTGTTGGCGTAGAGAGTCAAAATTAAATATTTTTTAGTATATTCAGTTATATAAATAATTCGAATAGGTACCTCATGTCTTATTATTCGAATATTAAAATGTACCTACCGAATATTCAAGTTTTCGAATTGCAAACCCTAGCGGTGACATAGACTATCAGAAAATCCGCAAGTAAAAGACGCAACAATGCTAAATCTACTGAGCCTTCAACGTCTAAAACCTTAAATTTCGTGCATCTGTCTCTGCCACTCCGATTATGCCTTCATTTGAGGAAAAGACAAAACCCGAAAATTGGCGATTTTTTATGTATTCGGTCTACTGACCTGATCTGGTATACATACATCGAGGTTACAGAAACAGGCACATTGGTTCTCAAACATTTATTCACAAATTCGACCGTTTGAGTGACACTGACACCAATGACTCATTGTGACTCATTAGACCCTAAGGCTCTGGTCTCACAGCGAGCTACTAAGCTATGAACTATCGGCTATTATTTATTATTCTTTATTATTATCAACAACTATGTAAAAAACAGCTTACGCCGAGACATTACATATGGAATAATCTATAAGCTAACATAATTCTAGTAGTTATAACATTTTATGTCAAAATAATGAAAAGGAAAAATTATAGGGTAGGTACATTAGCAGGTATTAAGGTAATGGTTAATTTTTCGTCTAAGTTGTGTCCATCTATCAGAAAAAATGTCGGCATTTTGATTCATAGCTAAAAAGTTATTAATTAGTTCTATAGCTCTATGGGGTGGGTGCGTTGGAAGTTTGATGGGTGCGAATGTGATATGGAATAGTAAGGAGCTCTCTAGGGCAGCTGTATAGTTGTTAGGGATGAGGATGGCTATGCGCTCAAGCACGGATGGCTATAAATACGAACAAAAGATACGCACTCCCATGTAAATAAAAGAGACACGGCGATACTCGCCCGGCTATCTGCTATCACCGCATCGCAGTGTCTCTTTTATTTACACGGGAGTGCGTATCTTTCGTTCGTGTTTATAGCCCATAGTTCATAGCTTAGTAGCTCGCGGTGAGACCAGTGCCTTAGATATACACCAACACAAGTTCTTACTACATTGACATAAGGTTGATTTATTGATGTACCAATTTCATTTTAATTCCATTGTTTAGATATGTCATTTGAATTTATTTTAATTAATTAGAAATTAGGCCAGTGTTATTGACTTTGAAAACAATTGAATTATTAGAAGCGAAATAATTATACTAATTTGTATTGTCTATAGTTCAGTACCTATAATTGATATGTATTTTTCCTTAGCGTTACTGTCGTAGTACTTATTTAAATAGTGTACCCCGTATTTGATTGTTCAGTGCTTTCCCAGACTTTCTGATTATCAAAGATACCAATCTATTTAAATACTATGACAGTAACGTTACGAAAAAATCTGATAGTTTAGAAATCTATATACCTACATACAGGGTGTTTCACAAGCCAAGTTTGTACGTTGCTGTATTTCTACATAGCTGCTCCGAAAAAAAACTGAGAGATCATAATTAAATGTAACTTAAATGAATCCTATACCTGGTTTATTTAATCACCCGTATTAGATTTACACACTGTATGTTATAAACAGTGATCGGTTTTTTTGGATTCCCCCGGCGGGTCTCCTATAGTCAATTGAAAAATAAACTTTGATTCATCATCATCATCATCATCAGCCAATTGACGTCCACTGCTGGACATAGGCCTCCCCCAGAGAGTTCCACAAAGATCGGTCGTGAGCTGTCCGCATCCATTGGACACCCGCAACCCGCAAACTTTGATTATTTATACGTATTTCCATGCAATTTGCCATATTTCTATTTAAAAAAGATGTTCTTGTGTGTGTAATATAATAGTATTCATTTTAGTCACATCCGTAATTTTTTATACGCGAAATCCCGC
>JALPQI010001459.1:0-16398 GCA_025490895.1 Thaumatotibia leucotreta
AAGTTTTTCGACGTAACTCGTCATTTAACTTCTTTTGAATTACAATGCTACCACAATGTGTTCTAATATTACCACACCTTTTGCCTGACAATCAAAAAATACGAATAGACTTGTACCTAAAAAAACAATTGAAATAAATAATTTAAACAAATTGTTGTTATGATAAAAAGTACTGGAAATGTAAAAAAGTATTCAAATCGGCCTAAAAAAAAGAAAAAAAATTTTTTTTTTTGGTGGAATTGACATAAGGTCTCATAATATTTTGTGTTTATTTCACAGAACTAAGATGACAAAGAATGATCGACAACGATTAAAAGCATAACCAAAAACGAAACGCAAGTGTGTGCGTAAATTTGTCTATGTGTGGTCAGGAATAGGGTTGCCTATTACAACAGAGCAGTTATCTATCGATGTTTAACTGTTTTATCGACAACGTGGTATTTTTTATCTTCGTTTTTTGCTATAAGTTATATAGGACAATGTGAATTGAGGGTGTCGAATTACAAATTGCAAACGTGTGTGAACTTAGCATCTGGCGTATCCCTTAAATTTAACAGAAATAATAAAAATCGTATAGTATCAAAAAAATCTCACAAAATATCGACACTGGAAATTTCAAATGTCGTAAGGGACAAAGGTCCACTTTTCAGGTGAGCCAAAAAACAAAAACCAAAATTTAAAAAAATCATAACTTGTTAAATATTCATCCGAATTAGATGGTTCTTATATACATAACTACGAAAAAGCTTTATCTTCATTAGACAATTAGGTATATACTTGTAAACTCAATAGTTTCGGAGATAGTGTCCCTTACGCCAGAAATTTACTAGACAGATGTCCCTTACGCCCACAAAAATTTCTAGTTTTTTTGTGAAAATCTGTTACGACAAAAACGAAAACACTACCTCTTTGTCGTAACTGTCAAATAACACGCTACATTACAACTATTTTCTGTTGTAAAGTCATTCTAGTTTCCAGATTAATTGAAGTAAGTAGCGTAAAAATGCAAGAAAATATAAAGTTGTGTACTTACAATTGTATTATTTTCATAGACGGAGATCAATTTCACGTGTAATTTATTATATTTTAGATAACCCGTTACAATTGAACCAAACATGTTAGGTATGTATATATTTTAGTCAGCTTAGTGTTGTGAAAAGAAGAAAACATATATCTAAAAATTGCTTTGAGAGCAACCTGGGCCCGAAACAAAAAACATATATATTAAGAAAGAAATTCTGGATAAGTAATCTAACTGCCTCCGCAAAGATCTATGACCCTTTTTGATGATACTCGTGCTATTACGACGTGCGGTCAAATGAACTATCGAATCCTAACGAACGAACCACTGACTCAAAACCTACATTTGTAGCCCAAAAATGGTTAAGGAGCGCTGAGTTAGTGCAAGCCATTCAAATCGACTGAAAATTATGAAGTGTTTCCTACATTATCAAAACGAAATCAAGACGTCCTCCTTCCGCACCTGGCAAAATATTTCGGGCAAGCATTGCATTGGGGTTTATACTGAGAGAATGGACTAGTGTCAAGGTACGCTTTATACCAAAAAGCAGGAAAAACGAGTATAGATAATACTCGTTCTAAGTCCTTCAAACCTATTAGTCTAACATCTCTATTTCTTCCACTACTCGGTGGCTAACTCTAAATCAACATGTTTACCAAAAACTGCCCCAATTGCCCTGGTCACAAGGTCCATAAAAGTAAGTAAGTTAGTAAGTAATTCTTTACTGCACCAGTAAGAAAATAACAGAAAGAAACAAAATAAAAATAAGCTAAGCACACGATACAGGTTACCAAAGCGGCGGTTAAGTCTAGAGAATAAGCAAACAAGTCGGTATGTATTTATTGATGTCGAAGGTGCTTTCGATAATAAACTCACAGAAACCATCCTTAATGAAATTAAATCAAAGCGATGAAACCACGACTATATGGGTCCGAAGAGTGCTCTCTAACAGAATAGCTACTCCAACCCTCAATATAACTGAGTATGAATTTCACACAACGTAGGGTGTTCTCAGTGTTTGAACAGCCTGCTAAAACCAGCTTGAAAGCCTGGGCTTTCGGGAATAAAACAAGCACATCGAATGTGGCTTCACCAGACAGTCGAAATACCCTCAAGATACAATTGGACCAACGACCATAATGTTTGTCGAAAATGGCACCATAGGTACAAGTAGATGAGAGGCCTAAGGTCAGAGTTTGCGTCAGCATCAGCAAAATGGCCTTCATTTTCTAGACAGAAGTCAATATTATGATGATTTCCGCGCATAAATATTACATTATGTGTGGCAATCAATTTGGCCAGAAACCTAAAAACCAATATTATCTATTATCTACATCAACTCAAACAGTCATGCTGCGATGCTCTAACTAGTCCAGTGCTGCAAGAATAAATTAAACGCCCTTGACTTTAATGAAGTTACACTTAGATGGGTATTAGGATATTCCAATATTGTTGGAAACGAAACAGCAGATGAGTTTACCGGAAAGAACGGCAACACACGCATTGTCAGCCCAGAGCCTTTCTATGAAATCACCAAACCGGAGCCATATTCTCTGCTGAACAAACTATATATGATATGATAAGATAAGAGCAATCGCACAGTTGAAGTCCATCAAAGTAACTCTCACTCGTAAGCTCTTATCCAAGGGTTCAATAACAGAAAACAATAAAGAGCTACTTGAGCTCAAAAGTAACAAAGCCTGTGAAGAATCGAGAATCCTAACTATCAACATATGTATAACAATCATGGGTAAGAAACAAGATGCAATATGTAGCTTCTGCTAAAAATCAGAGCAAGCTACTTTGCTACGTTGCAACATATTGATTTTAACTATCAATTCATCTACAACAACAATAATAAAGATGATAATATGACAGATGTCCGGACCTTACTACTATAGCCCTATCTCTGACACATGCAATGATCATAGCTCATTACACTTTTCAATAGCCTGCTGAGACTGGTTCACGGTTCACGTGTACTACAGAGTAAATTTCTCGAATTGGCAAAAGACAGCTAATTATAAATAAGCCCATGATTCCCAGGGAGTTAATAATAAGATTGGGACAGCTTGTGGCGAGCTGTTCGGCAATAGCGACATCGTCTCAGGCATGTTTCGTCGGTCAGAGTAGAATCCAAGATGAACTGTAGGACTCGCCTTGCCTTGATTGGCCGTTGGTCGTCCAGAGAGGAATCATTAGAGCGATGTATTATGCTCCAGGGGTGGAAGTGGAAATGTGCGTGAGTCGCTGGTCGATGCAGTATCTATGTGGTAGTAAAAATACTGCTCTGCCCTCACCCCTCTTCCTGAGACGCCCTGGGTCAAGTCGCGCCGGCACTGTTGCAAGTGCTATAAGAAACTAAACAAAATGTTGTAACGTACACAAAAAATCTTTCAAGATTTTTAATATCATCTTTTTTGAGGCGTAACTCTCATTCATGTACCGTATTTAATGTAGTAACGTATACTTTATAATATTAAAAGGTGAGTTACGACATCAAACTTTAAAATTATTTTGATTTATATGTACATACGACACAGTTTATTAAGAGAATAGAGCGATACTATCTTCGAAATTGTGTTGTAACGCACAAAAGCCTAAAATATTTGTCCCTTACACCATTGTGAATTCACAGTTTCGTATTTATTTCATCAGATAGAATGTCGTAAAGGCACCTTCTTTTGCTGTAGTAACTAACCACATAGGGATTTATGAATAAGAAGGATATACTACGTTGAAAATGGACACGTTATCCCTTCAAATTTAAAATTTGACCCATACAACATTTTTTTTAAAGCAATAGGAAGTTACGACAAAATGAATTCACTTCATAACTTCTTTATTTGAAGCGATATCCAAAAGTTAATTATACAGATCGATAGAGAATTTTTTTCTGAGTTCTATGCAATTCAAAGTGTACTTACGACAAAATGTCCCTTACGACATTTGAAATTTCCAGTGTCGATATAGTAAGGTCCTTCAAGTTTGTTAAATACACATTCGTACTCAAAATCTGGGAATATGACGGCATTGTAATGTAATAGACTGATGATTAGGTATGTTTATCGAACGAATATCGATATTGGTAGTTCAACGTTTAGTCAAGCTCTAGCGTAGCGTGACCATTTATATTTTTACACAAAATATCCTTTAATATTAACTGTTGTGACAAATTATTAGCGCACAGTGATAGGATAACTAACAATTAATGCTAGAAAGTGATAACTTACACGATTTATGCTACTAAATCGACAAAATATCGTTTGAAAATAATCAACCGGCAAATCAGATTTACCTACGAAACAAGTGTTTGCCGTCATTTCTTCGGTGGGTAATAGGGCAATCCTTTACACTACACGATACCATATCGGTTTAATTATTTGTCTAAATTGACTTCTTACTAGAATTAAATATAAAATCACTTTTAAATAAAAGTCTCCGTCGAGAAGGCTGATACGGCTGATATGTCACTTCAAAAGTGGGTACGCTTTTGGGATTGTTTTCTATCTCTTTTGCACTCGTGTAAAAGTCATATGACTGGTGGCTTCCCTTTCACACGCTTCCTTTCTCTATTAAGCGCTAGCGCGGATTCTAACTTTATGGTTTATTTTGATGTCTAGAATGCATAGTTAAAATCTTTCGCAGTGCTCGCGTAACACCGTGTATAATTATGTACCTATGCCAAAAATATGGAAATCCAATTTCTGCGAAGTAACACATGACCTAAATAATAATCTGCCAAAATAGTTTCTTCTGTATAGTTTCTTCATAGTTTAGTTCTGGCAAAGTAATATTCTAAATATTGTTTACAAAAATTGATTATGCCAAGTCTCTTATAACATAAGCGTTTCGAAAAAAAAAATGCCATATAGAGGGAGCCCTAAACAGACAGAGAGACAGACAGACATACAAACAATGATTTTAAAATTTACAAAATAAACACACCGTCATCAGGGCATCAAGTCATGTGGTAATTCTTTATGTATGTCATAAGAAAAGTTATACTAACGGTACATTGCAAGCACTGCACATCCCCCCGACAGCATTAAATATAATTGCTGTACCAACGATCACGCTGACTTAATACACTTATTTTAATTACTTTATTCGTTAACGTTTATACGTCCGTAGCTGATACTCTTCATGCGTTAGTTTACAGTAAATTATATCATAACCATAGATCAGTGATTTTATTTATCACATCCACCATCAAGAATGGGGCAAGTGTTGAGCTCGTACGGTAACTTAAACTCAGATCACATCATCAGTCTATAATTAGTCCACTGCTGGACAAAGGCCTCTCGTATTAGGTACCTAAGCATACGGACGCATTAGGAAGTAAATACCCATAATCGCCACGCAGGGCAAGCTGTTGCCCATCATCCAATATTCAATAAATAATGGTCAGTGACACTTCGAATCCCTTAGTTGACTATTAGGGCACCCACGGGAAGAGTTGGGGTGGTAACAAATGTATTTCTATTGCCATCACCACACGGCCACTCAACTTATACTCATTACATACCATTTTACAAGAATCAGTTGTGAAATTCAGACGGATGCAAAATAATATTTTCTGAATCAGAGTTCGCTTATTATAATAAGAATTGTTTCCCAGCGGAAATACTCTAGATCTTTAAGTTCAATGGGTTCAAACAAGTTTTAATTTCTTAACACGCCATGTGGACAGCACAAAAAATATTTTAACTACCTACCTATTTGCAGAAAGTATATTTTAAAATAAATATACAAAACCTTGCCTATCAATAATTATGTTTACACATAGGTATTTACCTATGTGTAATAGTCACCTACTTAGGTGACTATCAAATTTGCTCAGTGTATTTTACAGGGATCTGTTACGAATTGAAACGGTCACATGTACAAAAATCATGCATTCAAACAAAGAAAAACAGGTGGGCAGGCAAATCGACAGGCAAACTATAATTTTCAGCCAGGCTATGAACAGGCACAGAGACGAACAGACAAACAGATCTTCTGATTTCATTAACGTGGAGGTTTATTTAGTTTTTAGGTCATGAAGACTTCAAATTTGAGAATTTAGGTATTCAGTTTAAATCAACGTTTTCTTCCGCATGGACCAACAGACACACAAACTTACTAGGAAGTGATACGTTGTTTCCTGTAGTTGATTTTTATACGTATATAATAATTATGTATGTATTATGAATTAAAAAACCCACCAAGTGCGAGTCGGACTCCGTACCATTATCAATTTATCATAAAAAATACAGTTAAAACAACCTATCTCAAAAACTATAAGAGATACATCTTGTCTCTTTTTCGTTTATTAAATACGAGTATATGTATTTTACCATCTCTTTTACGCATTATGAAGTATGAAGATAAGTGTTTGTCAACTATCAATAAATTGTAGGAGGTGTATGGTGTGAAGTATTTATTTCGCTCATTTTGTTAGAGTATAACGTATCTTTACTTATATATCATTGGCGGTTCATACAACACAATCCTCACCAAATATCATTACTTCCGAGTATTCCATTTATTGTTTCCGAGTAAATTGGATGTGACAGACAGACACGGACAGAGACGGACATGACTTGACGAATATAAGGTTTTCGTTTTTTGCAATTTTGGCAACGGAACCCCAAAAACAGTTTGCTAAATTAGGAGTCGGTTATGAATAAAGGGGTTATAATCTTGTTAACAATAAAACTAAATTAAAATACAAAAATAACTATAGATATCTCTTCAAAGTATGTAATATATTACCAGTTAGCTATAAACATAAATACCTACTTACCATTAATAACCATAACTGTAAAGACCTTACCTCAGATAATAACTTATTAATACCTGTCAACCACTCATACAATACAAAGGCCGCGGCTACAGGTAAACTGTTAGTTCCTAGAATAACTAACCACTATGGTGATAGAACTCTTCGGAAACGCATCCCTTACCTACTTAACAGTTTGCCTGAAGCCATCAGGTGTCAGGCCAACAAAAATAAATTTAAGAGGCTTCTGAAAACACACTTCCATAATTTGCCATATCAATAATAATATAAGCTTATAATTAATTTGATGTTATAACACCTATGTATAACTATTTAATATAAATGTAACTAAAAAGAGACTGTGATCCTACAGACAAACTCTGAAGAGTTTTGTAGGACAATTACTAATTGTAAGACTGTAATCCACATGTACTAATAATAACAAATAAATAATAATAATAAAAAATCTTCCAAATCACTACATAATATAAAACAAAGTCGCATTCTCTTGTCCCTATATCCCTATTGTATGCTTCAATCTTTACACCTACGCAACGGATTTCTATAGATATAGATAGAGTGATTTAAGAAGAGAAGGTTTTAGGTAGACTATAAAACTTAAAATTATTTGAATAAAATAGTCTGCAAGTATAAAACCTGATAGGTTATCATTATAGGTCCATAAGAGATTGCCTAATCTAAAATCAAAATGCCATGTTCATACCTACGTAACGTACAGATTAATAAAATTAGGACTCCAACTATTCAATATGTATTTAAGTATTTGTATGTGTCTATTCTATATATTACATATTTTGTAGTTTAGTTCTCACACAAGCCTTGATTGAGTTTATTGTGGGACTAGGTTGATATGTGTAAGATGGTCACATGCTAAATATATTTATTTGTTCATATACTAATCGTCCAATAATAAAGAAATATATTTTTTTAATTATGTTGTTATTATTCGAAACACGACAAAACATAGCTATATAAATATTTAATAATTTTTAGTGTTTCTTGTTATATCGGCAATATTTTAGGTAGGTACAATCAGCAGCAGATATTGCTTAACGAGTAGGGTGTTCACAATGATCTTAACACATTCTAATAGTCGTGCATAGTTTATTTTGAAAACTCTGCCCGCTTAGCAATATCTGCTGCTGACTGTACATCATCTGAGAAAATTTCAACTAATTATCCATTAGATACATATTGGTGATAGACAGACAGATGGACAGACAGTGAAGTATGAAGATGCCCAGGATCGCGCAAAGAGGAGGAAAGGTAGGTACGGACCCTGGCAAAAGCCGGGATAACGATAGGTAGAAACAGAAGAATAGCCTTCATAATAATATTACAGAAACGTGATTAAACTTAATGTTGGTACAAGTTATTTTCCAGGCATCCTTGTCGCACACGCATATTGGCGCGACTGGTGCGAGCAAGAGGGGAAGAATAGTAGTAGTAGTAGTAGTAGATGCATTTCGATGCAAGTGCAAAAAAATTTTTTTTTCCACGAGGATGAAAGTCAATCACCCGAGTTAAAAAGAAGTTTTTACACGTGTATCGAACGACTTTTCTCATAACAAGTGCCTTAAAAAGAGAAATTAACGTACGAGAAGCGTGCGCAAAGTTTACTTCTCCGCGCTAGTTAGGAAAAGTAAGTTACGCAGTCAATAAAGCTAGCTCATATCACAATAATATAGGAGGCGGGGACTTGACGCTAGGTAGGTCGACTTGTGGAGGAATGCCCCATGATATTAGTATAATAAATATATTGTTTGATAACAGCCTAAAACAAGCCATAATATTACCGCGAGTTTTTTTTTCATCGTTTGTTTTCAAATTGTTCCAGTAATATGGTTTCTAAACCAGAGCTACTTTACTTTTTATTTTAATTGCGAGAAATTAAAATATACTAATTATTCATAGGTACACAATAACACGATAATTTTAACTGTGACTCTGCTCGGTCTGAGACGCTCATTTTGAGAGGTTGCCGACAGTATGCAGCGCGCAGCGCCGTCTCACATGGTGATTGGTTGATTTGAAAAGGTAATGTCTTTGAGTGAACAGTTTGAATGAAATTATTTGAAAATATTACATACGTAGCTAAAACTTTAGTATTGCTTTGTAAGTCTAATGACAGTAATGAATGACTGTTGGAATATGCCAAGTGAAAAGTATATGGGTATTGTTATCTATTACATATTATAGATTGACAAGTTACACTCCTATAACATACTGAATACTTTCGCTGTCCTGCAATATATGTGTACCTACACATAGTTATTTAAGCTACAGTTAGTCTGGGTTTCCTTTTACCTCTCTTTGAATTCGGCCAACGTAATCGTCGTACGCAGACGCCATTCGTCTTTTCACCTCAGACCTTAATTTCGCGAACTTATTGTACGACTCTACATTGTTCGTGCGTTTCCAAATTCGATGTAAGTAACTTTTTTGTCTTAAGTTCTTAATAAGGTCTGCAGTAAACCAGACGGTATAGCGTCTACCCAGCTTTTTCTGACGATTATGTTTAGGTACGCATAAATCAAAAATCTGGTATAATAATTCATAAAACTTATTTACGGCACTGTTGACCTCCACAACATTGAGAACTCCCTGCCAGCTTACTTCCGAGACTAATTTATACATGAGCTCATAATTACCTTTAGGGAAATTCCAATCCAAGTCCATTGCTAAGTTACTAGGGGCCAACCGTTCCGTAGGAGAATGACGCGATAGACAGTCGGTTGGAACCGAAATATCCAGAGGGGGATGATATGTATCAGGTCTCACAACCAGCCCCAATCCTGGCAACTCTGTCACTACAGTACCCGAGATGCGCTCCGACACCAGCACAACATCTAACTTACCGCCATGTCCATTCATCACCTCATTCGTCTCCTTTAAACCGCATACTGCTAAAAAATAACCATAATAAGCTAACACATTTTGAGATGTATGTATCGGGTTCAAGTTTAAATCGCCGACAACCACAACTTCACATTTTAATGTCTCAATCACTGACTCTACTTTCTGAAACCATCTAAGGTAAGTTTCGTCCGTTGCATTAGGAGGAATATACACTACGCATATGTAACACGTCATTTCATTGACAACACAAGTAGCCCACAAATCTTCTCCGCTTGGAGTTTCGTAATCTTCACAACGCTGGAGTCGGACTCCTGGTCACGCAGCGAGGAGCACACCACCGCCGCGCGCGCCTGTGGCGCGGTCTCGGCGCAGCACGCTCCACCCGCCGCACATCAGCTCAGCATCGTGGACGGCATCAGTAAGGAAAGACTCAGTTACCGCAATGACATCGCATTCTAAAGATAAAAGGTTTTGCCTAAAGTAACTAAGTTTCGTGTTGAGGCCCCTTACGTTCTGATACACGATGTCTATCGTCGATTCTGTTTCCTCTCTGACGATCCGATTTACCTTCGGAGTCCGTGTTCCGAAAAAACCATGCCTTTACACGAGCATTTTCGGGCCATACTTCTGCAGAAAGGCACCTGTCATACAGTTCTCGCGGGACTCCTATTTTATAAGATTTGTAAGTGAGCTCTTGAACCGTGCACTTTTTTTCAGGATACAAAGTTTTTAAATAATCCCGTATTTCATCTGCACTGGATATCATATTCCAGAGGTGTATATATTTCGGATATTCTACAGCCTTAAGAGACGTAACATCAGGTCCCCCTGTGCACCGCAGAGAGGAAAAACGTTTATTTACAGGTTTAGCTTTCTTGCCTTTGCCTGCGTCTGACCCGTCGTTGACCGTGGGAGCAATATCTATTTCTGGTGTCTGGTCGGTTAAAGTTCCACTCGTCCGTATCATACTCATACTACTCTCTTGGTTTATTAGAGAAGCCTGAAGTGCCTCGGTATTACTTATTTCGCTACCCAAGTTACTTACAGCCTCGTTCCTCTCAACTTCAGCTAGTTTTTGCGCTCTCTGCGTCTTGCGTTTCCGTTTTCGCTTCGGCGCTGACCTTCCGCTGTTAGAAGACTCGGGATCTGTTGATTTTTCGCAGCTGCTCTCCCCTGCGGATGTAAGCTCCAAGCGTTCCAACCTTGTGTTGACCATTTCCAGCTTATTCGAGCAATCGGTGAGTGCAGCGTGATATTTTGCGACAGTTGACAAGGCGTCGGGTAGCTGTTCCGAGAGCATACTCATCTGGTCCCGGATCTAGTTTATCTCTGCAAGCAGTAATGCCGCTTCAGCTGGTGACTGAGTATGTGCAGTATGTCCATCACTTTTATTTCGCTCCGGCTGAGGTAACGACTTTTCCTCATTTCTATTCCTTACAGCGACGTTTTTGATAGTGATCGGTGTACCTACCGGAGTTGCGCAGTTACGTCCACTTTTTTTGTAAGTGACACAGCACTCAGGGCAGACCCATGTATCTCTCTCTGCCAACGGAAGATTTTTATTTATGCAAGATAAGTGATACAGCTTACCGCACGAAGCAACCATGCACTGGATGTACTCCTCACCAACGGCGAGTTCATACGGACAACCATGACAAACCAACTCCGCACTATCTCCTCTTTGCATTGCCATATTTAGTGTTGTCTAATGAGTTTTAACTAGCCGTAAATAACGTTTAAGTTGCCTGCACGATTATCGTCCGGCGTAGCACAGCTAAGGACGTCAGAGCTCACGTAGCGGGTCGTAGCACTTCGTAGCGGCACGGCGTAGTCAATACTCACGGCTGTGATGACGTCAGCGCGTTCGCGTCTCAACTCAAGTGTTCTATTTCGCCGCAAGCGCAAAGCGATGTTTGGCTCGGTGGTAATGACAGCGGCCTCTCAATCCGACGACGTGCGTTCGATCCCCGAGAACTCACAAAAAACCGACGTCTCTTTCTAAGTCCGCCCACTGGGCGGAGACAACCCGTAACAGCTCCGCAGGAGGGACAAGGAATTAGAAATAACACTTTCGGCCAATCACAAATTAAAATAAGAATTAAAAATTCGCAGATTTACTGCAGGATAGACACGTCCGCACCGAGCGACTTCGGCGGACCGATTCATATGTATGTTATTTTAGTTTTCTCTGAGCAATAAGGATGCTATTTTGTGATAAATAATTTATTTGTGTTAACTATTTCGAAAGCTATTTCTTTCAAGGCCGGGGGAATGGTTTCGCAACTATGAAAAAACATTGAATACTTAAATGTGTCTCTACCTCCTTGTCGGGTTATCATTATTGGCCGGCAAGAAGAAAAGAAAATTATATATGTCATTCATGGACTGAAAACTCTAATGTCACAAATTTTATGAAGAAAAGCACATGCATGTAAAATATAAATAGAAATCCTTTAATAAACTACTTCAAGAAACCTATAATAAGTGCCGCTACCGTCTAGCTACAATGTTCACTCAATAAGGAAAAAAGTGCCGTGTGGTGACGGCAGTAAGAATACATTTGTCACCACCCCAACTCCTCCTGCGGGTGTCGTAAGAGTCGACTAAGGGATTGAAGTGTCACTGACCATTTTTAAATAAAGATTGATGATGGGCAGCAGCATCATCATAGTGGACACATTACTGCGATCGCCAATCCGCTTGCCCAGCGTGGCGATTATGGGCATTTACCTCCTAATGCGTCAATACGCATAGTTAATAGGAGAGGCCTACGTCCAGCAGTGGACTATCATAGGCTAATGATGTGAAGGAAAAAAGGAACCAGTACATAATTATAATTGGTAAGTTGCACCCTGTAATAGGGTCAATCTATCTGGACTTTCCCAGGAAAAAAACACATTCAAAATAAATGTTTATTTCTTTCACTTAGACTCTAGTAAGCAGTATTGGTTATTTGGTGATGTTTGGTCGATTACGCTAATAAGAATTTACTCGGAGCTATCTAATTTAAGTTAATTTTGAACCGGCTCGAAAATGTTTAAAGTTGCTTTTTTTTAAATTGAATATTGATATGGGCTTAGCTGGTTCGCGGCTCACGACGGCGACTCCAGTGCCCTCGACGTCCCCGTTGCTCAGCCACTCGCTCCGATGACCGCCTACAACCGGGCCCGTACTAGACTCCTCCTGAAATACCCGGAGAATAGAAGTTGATTAAATGGCCCGATATACTCGTCCGTCGGGATGGACTATTGAGGCCACCAAGGAAATGAAGTCTGAGTAGTGTGGCGTACCTGCCCTGGAGTGGCTAAATGAACCTCGCGGTCCACGCGGCCGTGCCACATGTCATAACCTCAATTTGGTTACACCAAAGTACGTAGCACCTAACACCAGGCACGGCGTGGCGCCGCCGAGGGCTTAAAAGAGGTTAATGAGTCTTACCTGTCGGAGGAAAATTGTTTAGCGGGGTTGGTGTTAGCAAATGTCAACTCCGGAGGGACAGTCACTCGGCATGAGAGACTCGGCGGTCGGGTCACGTCATACGGATGCCCAAAACTGGAAAAAAGGATCAAACTATAATCCCCCGATACTTTTAACAATCCACCAAACCGGCAGGATACGACGGGTCATGCCACGAGGCATGGCCGTCAATAATATCAGGAAACTTACCAATATGAGGAAAATTGTCCAGCGGAATATTGGAAGGCGACAAATGTCGACTCGAGGCGTTACAGTAGCGTCACTATATCTGCGGCCCAAATCGCCAACGCACGGGAAATCGTCTAAACGTCGGCACGCGGCCCTGAGACCGAACTGGAAAAACGGTATTGCCCCGTATAAAGCCCAAAATAAGGGAACGCGACGTCTGTGCTGTTTGCTACAAGAAAGATCTGCCAGCCATCTTGACTTGCATTTCCGATCACGCCGCGGGGTTGCCAGTAACGAAATCCAATTCACCGCAGGAAGAGACCAATACGAGGGAAAGGAAAACAAGACAATTATAACACTCCCGTATGGTTTGAGATGCGAAAAAAAATAATAATTTCGCAATAACATATCTTCCGTCACTAACTCAAATACAAGAAACCAGAAGTCACCATCCTGGCAACACTAAATTTCGACATCCGGGTTGTTTGAGGCACGAATTTAAGCGCACATAATTATTACGTAATTCGCACCCGGGTGTAAAGTCGTTTATACATTACAACCCCCAGTTCCAAAAATGTATCTATGTAAATTTTGAGAATTTTTTTTTTCTCCAATTAGGATCGAAGGAACTCACGATTCTGAGTATACCTAAATCATATCAAAAATACCTACGTTAGAAGAAAAGTGGGACGGACAAATTTGAAAAAAATGACCTATCATAATTTATAAATATCCATATAAAATCATATTCCATATAAAAACCATCAAGGTCACCAACGTCCGAGGCGGGGATTGAACCTTCTTTCGCCGACCGGTACAGGCCACCAACAGACATGGGTTCAAATGCCGCCTCCGGCGTTGGTAAACTCTGTATTTTTAGGGGTTCCGTAGCCAAAATGGCAAAAACGGAACCCTTGTAGTTTCGCCATGTCCGTCTGTCCGTCTGCCCGTCTGTCCGCAGCATAGCTCAGTGGCCGTTAGTACTAGAAATCTGCAATTTGGTACAAGCAAACATAATAATCATGCCAATAAAGTGGTAGAATAAACTCTAGAAAAAAAAAATAATTCAGGTAACATCTCCCCAAATGGTGCATTGGGGATGTTTTTTATTTATTTAATGTAATTCCATAGTGTGGGGTATCACTGAATAGGTAATTAAAAAAGAATAACGGTTTTTGAAGAAAATCTTCTTCTAAAGTCAATATTTTGGGAGATAATCGCTCCAGAAGAAAAAAAAATTGTTTGCCCGCCTTAACTTTTGATCCGTAGGTCCGAAAAATATGAAAAAATCATGAATAGTGAGACTTATAAAATACTTAATTTTGAACATAATCGGCCGGGCCGTTTTTGAATAATTGCGGAACCCTATACTGAGCATGGCCCGACATGCTCTTGGCTGGTTTTTATTTCTTTGATATATGAGAGCTAGTGATCGTTATCAACGTGCACTTTCCGTGGCAGTGGCTATGATTAACAGAAAAAGTAACAAATATGAAAATGCTATTTTGTTCCATTACTCGTACTCTAAAAAAAATAGTCCTCTTTTTAGGATACATAATAATACAAACTTTATCCTACTTTAAAAAACCGGCCAATGGCGAGTCGGACTCGCGCGCAAAGGGTTCCGTACCATTATCAATTTATTATTAAAAAAATACAGTTAAATCAACCTACCTCAAAAACTATAGGAGATAATTTAATCATACCAAAAATCGTTGATAGAGTTTATTAATGTGCGTAACATAATTTTTTTTTTAATTTTATATCGCGTAGTTTAAAAAATAGAGGGGGGGACACATTTTTCAGACTTTGAGAGCTGATATCTCGAAAACGATTTGCTTAAATAAAAATGAGATTTCTAAACCTTCATATAATTTTCAAAGACCTTTCTATTAATACCCCACACGCTCATATACAACTAAAAAAAATTTTCTATCCCTCAGTTACATGTATGGAGGGCCCCCACCCCAATGGTTTTTTTTTACAATTGAGTATCATAATCCTGTAGCGGTTTATACAACACATATCCTCACCAAATTTCGTTACTGTAGCATTGATAGTTTCCGAGTAAATCGGCTGTGACAGACGGACAGACGGACATGGCGAATCTATAAGGGTTCCGTTTTTGCCATTTTGGCTACGGAACCCTAAAAAGAAAAATCTAATGTCATTAATTTATGACACATAATAGTACTTTAAATGAAATTTTGCGAAGTCTTTATTTTAATCGAAATGAATATTCAAGTAACTGTTTCAAGTGGAGTAAGATCAGTGTTATAGAATGGTGTATAATGGATTTTTCAATTTGACGTGAACGTTGACAGCCGAATCTGTTTAATATATTTTAGTCGTTTACTCGTTTAATCAGTGTAATTTTAATAAGTGATTAAATATTTGTAGATAATTAGTTATTACAATTGAAATGAATAAATAATTTCTGAAATTTCGATAATTGATACAGTAAGTGTGTATTTGATTTTTCTGTCAACCGTACTTTGCCACCAATAACGCACGTTGATAACGGTCACTATGACATCATCTAACATTTGGGGCATTTCACGACAAGCGGACATGAAAAGTGTCAGGTCATTTTTCATAGACTCTTATTGGCGTTATAATGTAATGGATCAAGGAATTACTAAATCGTAATTTTAGAGAACATTGAATGTTTCTTAATACATTGAGATAACATTTGCGTTGGCAATTTGGCTGTGTGGTGACGGCAGTAAGAATATCGTCGAAGGGACAAAATATGACTTTGCAGGAGAGCCCGACAAAGTTTTTTTTTCTGCTTATTCGCTCATAACTTTTATTGTATTTGACTTTTCCTGGCTCCGATTTCACACGTATTCTTATACATATTTTGGAGCTCTTTCCGCCTAAATAGTATTTATTTACGTAAACTAAATAATAAGGAAAATTGGTGTCCATTATTGTAATGTGTTTCATTACTAACGTCGATTACACTCGTAGCAATTTTTAGTCATGTCCCTTACGCTAATTTGACTTCAATTTACAGATCCAATATCATTTAAAAAAAATAAAGTAAGGGTATTTTAATGTTTTTTTTAATTAAAGCAAATAATGT